>PVJA010019511.1:0-38231 GCA_004027025.1 Myocastor coypus | reverse complement strand
AAAAAAAAAAAAAAAAAAAAAAAAAAAAAGGATCAAGGGCCAGGACCCATCTTCTGCCTGCACCTCCGCATCTTTTTCAAGACTGCATGACCTAACCGGAAACCACGGCTGGAACTTCCAGTTGTGCGGCCAGCAAGGTCAGGAGCAGCTAACTTCATGGTGCTGGAAAAACATGGCCTCGAGACTCATTTTTCAACCTGTTCGTTTAGAGTGCTTCTTGCAAACGGAAACTCATCAGTGACCAGCTAATCAACATAAATTGTTGGCTGGCTTAGAAAATGTGGTTCGCTAGAGGACTGAGAAAAGGGTACAGACCACGACGAGATGTTTGTGTTGTCTCCTTCGGGGTGACCTAGAGTTAGGCCTTCCCTAATTACATAGTGAAGTGGAGTCTGAGCAGAAATGATTTAAATGAGTCACTGAGGAGGAGCTTTTAAGATAGAATTAGAACTGAAAAAGGGTGAGAGGGCCGGCCAAATAGCAGGGCGGATTAAAGCACTTGCAAGCGGGCACAGGGGCCGGAGTTTGATGTCAGCCCTGCCAAGGCAGCCCCACCCCAGGGGCGCTGAAAAGGCAATTGAGACTGGGCGTGCTCGTGCGCGCCTGTAATCCCAGCTCTTGGGAGGCTGTATACAGGTGGATCATTCTGAGTCCGATCTAGTAGTGAGACCCTGAGTACCCTGTAGACCCTTCCCTCAAATACCAAATAAATAAATGAACAAAAATCAAATAAAAATAAAAAGGCTGAGAGCATTTGTGGTATGTTTTTGCTGTTGTTGTTTAGATGAAATGCCTAGGATTTCAAAAATCAACAATTTTCTGTTAAAATGTGCTAATTGATAATATCCTTATGATAAGAAAAGCTGAAGCTCAGATGCAATAAAATATAAATTTCACTGGTCATATCCTTTTACACGATGTCATGTAAGGAATCAGGCATCAAGCACAACCTATAGGAATATTATAGATTTTCTCCTTTAAACAAAGAACAATGGATGTACCAGCAAAATATATTTTATTTTTCGCACTTAAGTTACCATGAAAGACAGTGTTAATAACTGTCTAACTAACAACACATTGTAGCTGTTTTAGTTATAGGTTTGAAAAAGGCCAGGAGCTCACAGGGTATATAGGCAGGTTGAGCTCATGTCTTTGACTTTAAATTCTGTTTCAGGGGCTGACAAGATAGCTCAGAGGTCTAAAGAGCTCGCTGAGGCAAGCTTAGGCAAAAGTGTGGCGATGGCATCTTGGTACCAGGCACCACATGCCACACCAGCCCCACACCCAGGGTGGGCTGAGCTGGCCGCAATGAATAAATAAATAAATAAATAAATAAATAAATAAATAGTTTCAGCATTTATTAGAAAATGTTATCTAAACATTAGGCATTTTCTCTGATATCTTCTAAAATGAATATATTCGTGCATATATTTGGTAACAGAGTAAAGGAGAGTGAATGTAGAAGTTGGCAGGACTAAGTTTACAACTTCTAAATTCCAAACGAAGGGAATGCCAGGCATAGAGCTCAGCAGCCTGAGTGCCTGCCTGGCAAGGGCAGCAAGTGCAGGGCCCTGAGTGTGATTCCCATACAGGAGAAAGAGAAGAGGGGAGGGGAGGGGGAGAGAGACAGGTAGAGGGAGAGAGGGGGGAGAGGGCAAAGGAGGGGGAGAGGGAGGGGGAGAGGAAGAGAGTGCGGGAGGGAGTAAAAAGGGGGCTTGGGAGAGTGGGGAGGAGGAGAGGTAGAGGGAGGGGAAGGGAGGGGGAGAGGGAGAGGAAGAGCGAGAAGGAGCGAGTTCCTAAGTCCATGATTACCTAACTCAGGCAGCAATGTCCTCTCCAAATACACATTTTCTAATAAAACAAAATATAAGAAAGTTATTAAGGCAAAGCTTCTTTGACCCTTTTTTTCACACCATTTTGTTTCTTTATATTTTTGCAAGGCCACCTTGACTAAGATTGACATTTACCATTAGGAATCTCTGGTTTTAGTAGAGACCGGGAAAATGTCTTCAAATGTGTGTTTCTGCCATTAAAGAGGAAAGTATCTCTACATCTTCAAATTTATCTCTTCTACTCTGAGATATATTAGCAGCAACAGAAAAGAAAAGATTAAATACATGTGGAAGACTACAAAATTGAGTACCAATGCTTTTGACTTTCCTTTTGCTTTGAAAATCTCTGGCCTGCACCCAGTTTTTGCAGTACAAGGTGACCACATAACCATTTTTGGACAGATTCTAGTTTTGTCTCATTTCTAAATTCCCAATAAACCCATTTAATTCTTGTGGTGTATTTACCATCTATTTCTGTATTCTTGTATGTTACTGAAGTAATAAAGGCTTTGGAATACTTCCCGTTTCACGAAGTAGTGTCTCTAAAAGTTGCTGGTTGCCTAGTTGAGTGTGTTTACAGGTTTTTCTCATGGTATTGAGCAACCGTATAGTTTCCGTAGTTTGTGATATTAACATCCAGATGAAATCATACACATGTACAACTAGTGTAGCAGCAAGGGGAAATTCCGCACTAACCTTTTTGAGAGATGGCTGTGGGTTAGACATCAATAGAGGAATTTGAGCTAAAATATTGAGCTGAAGACAGAGATCCCATCATGCCCACCTAGGTGTGGAGAGTACTGTGCATAATTTGCATACACATCCTTCGCAACCTTTGCCGTAGTAGGCTCTGTGTCCCCCCCAAATGTGCACACACTACTGTGGGGACTTTTGCTCTTGGCTCTCAAAGCCTGTTGGTCTCTACTCATGGCATCTAGCAGTTTTAACTGAAATGATTGATGGCTTTCACATTGGACGGTGAGCTCTTTATTATTATTATTATTATTATTATTATTATTATTATTATTATTATTTTATGTATTTTGGGCAGGGTCTACTGGATCTAAAGAGTCTCACTGCATAGATTGGTTTTGTAGCAATCCTCTTCTTTTCAACTTCCTAAGCACTGGGATTGTAGGCTTGCACCCCCACCACCCCCAATCTCAATGGCTGCCTCAGTGACCCCCAAGTGGGGCCGGCCCAACAAGCCAGGGACCAACCCTGGCCTCTGAGTTCTGCCTAAGCAGGTGCTTTAATCTCCTGAGCTATTCGACCGGCCCTGGACTGTGAGCTTTGTAGTAAGAATTATTTCCTATTCATCTTCACGCCTGCACTGCTTAGTGCAGCACACGGGGCTGGGTTGAAACTTTCAGCTTTTTAATAGAACAACAATTACACCTGCTTTAACTGCTCATGGCTACTGCCTAACTCTATGCCCTGCTGAAAAAACTAATGCTCTCATGTTTTCTTGAGCCTAGGCTTTGCTGCAACCAGTTCAATACTGTAGCCATTCTTTTTACTCAGGAATAATTCTGGTTGTACAGCAAATATGAAATTTTATTGCTGTGAATTTACAGAGAATACAAATCACACTTCTGCATGCCACTGTCCACAAATACATATTTTATGAAGTATTAGTGATCACTAATCTTTATATCATGTTGGCTAAACGTTTCTTGAATGTTATAAAAAATTCCAAACTACTTCCTAATTATATATTTGTGATACTAAAAACATGAAACATTAAATAAATAATTGTGTGTCTGCTAAATTAAATGTATCAGTGAAGATCCAGGGCTCTGTACCACACAAAATCTGGTGAAGCAAAAACTAAGTGGCTTTGCTGTATTTAGCTGCTACTTTTAATCAAGAAGATCAATGCCAATTACAGTATTATTTTCCCAGAGTTTGCATTTTTATGTAACAGAAGTCTGCCAGTGCTTGCCTACTTTCTTTCTTTCTTTCTTTCTTTCTTTCTTTCTTTCTTTCTTTCTTTCTTTCTTTCTTTCTTTCTTTCTTTCTATGTATTTGGTACAACGTCTCACTACACAGCTGTGACTCATAGCAAGCTTCCTATCTTCAGCTTACTCGGGGCTGGGATTACAGGTGTGCGCCACCACTCCTGGGCTTGATGGCCGACTCAGCAAGCCCATGGACGGAGCCAATGCAGCATGTAGTTCCGGGTTTGCCAGTGCTTTTGAAATTGTATGTTAAGCAGAAAAAATTTACATAAAAATGAAATTTAAAACAGTATGTTTATTAAATATCATTCATAATAGCCTAAGACATTAAATAATATTAAACTAACAGAAAAAAAAATACTTTAGACCCTAACCCTGAGGACAATGAGATTCATTTGAACATCTTTTTTGAAGTGTCTCTAGGGCTGAGCTTATGGCTCAGCATCTTACGGGCTTCTCTGGTAAGCACAAGTTCCTGGGTGTAGTCCCTGGTACAAAATCACAAAAATAAAGTGTCTCTTCTAATCTCATAACTAAACTAGTAAGAAAAGTGTACTCTGGCCATCACTCGGGATTCAGGAAACAAAAATATAAATTAATTTTAAGATGGTTGACTGGACTAGCAGTAAGCAATAATTTCATGAGGTTTTGCTAGCGTAGCCATATTCTTCTACTGGGCTCTTATTTTTATTATTTTTGCATTAATACAAGCTTCTCAAAGTCTTGTGTTCTTTGCCTTTGGGAATTCAGTCATTTTTACTGTCTCATTTTAAGGATATCAGCAAATACAGTGTTCTAAAGGACTAGTGTGAGAAACCACATTTGACGGAGGTTACTGATGCAAAGAAATCAGAAGCCTTGAACACTGTCTGCAAATGAACAACTTTTCCCCCAGCTGAAATTCGGTGTGCTCCAAAGAGGTCCCCCAGAGTGGAGCAGAGTCACCACGCACAGAAAAGAAACCTGAACCTGTGGTTCAGGTTGTGTCTTCAAACGTGGTGAGATCTTAGAAATATTTCCTGCTTACCTGGAGTTTCATATTTTCTCCAAAATTGCTATGATAAACAGATGTCTTCATCCTTACAGGGTCTTGACTATGTCTTTGCAAAGAGATTCAGCTCAAGAATTTTGTCTTTTTTAAGGTTGAGGAAATAGCTCAACAGCATAGTGTCTGTTTGGCAAGCACAAGGTCCTAAATTCGATTCACACACACACTCCAAAACAAAAGAATTTAGTTTTCTTTAAAAAATTGCTTTCCTCACCTATGAAATAATGTCAGAAGAATAGGCATAAACTCACTTCAACGAGTAAATGAAGACCATGTGCATTATGCATAGTATCCGTTATGTGCCAGTTATGCAATATGAATTTTCTTTATTGTTATAAAGTTTATAAGAAAAATCCTTTTATACTGGGATAATGGGGAGCCTGACCACCAAGATCCAATACCCATAATGAATAGTAAACAAAGTCTTGCAATTTTCTGTGTCTGGAGAGCAGAGCTTACAAAGATTTTCTTGGTTTAGTTTTGAAAGTTCAAGACATATTCCCACGTGATGTGAATTGTCTAACGTTTTAGTCTGGGGCCGGCTAGATGGCTCAGTTTTCTAGGGCAACTGCTTAGGCAAGCTTAGCCAACCACAGGGACGGCATTGCGATCTCCAGCACCACATGCTGTGCCAGCTCCACTCTCATGGCAGGCTGAGCCGGCCATATTATATATTTTAGTCTGCTTAAGGTAAAAACAAAACTTTATATGAATAAGATTTTGCTGGATCTTAGATCTTCTCTTAACATCAAACATTTTTAGGTTTTTTTTTTTTTGAGGAACCTCGATACTGTTTTCAATAATGGCTGTGATAATTTACCTCCTCCTCAAGAGTCTACAAGTAAGTTTCCTTTTCTCCATATCCTCTGCAGCACTTGTTATTTTTTGTCCTTTTGATAATAGCCATTCTTACTGGGTTAAAGTGATATATTATTGTGCTTTGTTTTTGTTTAACAGAATACAAATCAGAATGAAAACACAAAAATTACCAGTGATACAGACTTTCCCTTAACAAAGTAATATGAATTTTACAATATTTATTACAATGCATAGCGGTGTCTTCTCGCCAGTTATTAACTGTGCTTTTTATTATACTTTCATGAGAATTTTTCATATGTTGGTCAGCCATTTGTATGCATCCTTTTTAAAAAAAAATTACTTTGGTTGTTGCAGTCTCACTACGAAGCCTGGACTCATGGTGATCCTCCTGCTTTCAGCCTCCCCAGCACTGGGATTATAGGCATACACCATCACTTCCAGACTCTGTGGCTGGCTCAGCCCACCTTGAGGTAGGGCTGGTGCGGCATATGGTGGCAGGGATCAAACCACCGTCCCTGTGCTTGCCCAAGTTTGCCTAAGCAGGTGCTTTATTCTGCTGAGCTCTCTCGATGGCCTCTATGTATCCTTTTGAGAATATCTATGTTCATTGCTCATTTTAAATCACATGCTTTAAGATTTTTTTTTACAGTTCCTGCTGTATTTTTGGATATTCAATACAAACTCAAAGTAAAATGAATAAGTCTGTTGAAAAGACGATTTCATTCCTTTGTTCATTGCAGCTCTCTCCCCAAAATGACGAAATAGAAACAAGCACAGTGTTCCATGACTGACAAGTAGCTGAGTAGAATATGATTCATAGGCACAATGGGACACATTTCATCCATAAAGAAAACTGAAATTCTGCCACTTACAACAACATACAGATCATTATTTTAGCTGAAATAGGCCACATACCTAAAGACAATTACTACATTATCTTACTCACATGTGGTATATCCAAGAGTGAACTTCATAGAAGTTGAGAGTAGGGTAGCTACAAGAGGCTGGAAGGAGCACAGGCTGAGACTGAAGGAAAGAGGTTGGCCATGGATCCTGAGTTACAGTTAGGCAGGAGCAAGAAGTCCTGCTGTGCTGCACAGTAGGGTTTCTCTAGAAATGTGCTATGAATTTTAAGAGCAAGGACAAAGTTCTACTATTAAAAAGTAAGTTTTCACATATATAGTTCTTTGCCCTGACTTAGGCATTACCACTATACAATGTACAGATGTACCAAGACATTTCAAAGAGTACAATAAATCTGCCCTCTATCAGCATTTTGTGTATTATTTAAAATGAACTCAAAATTTGAAAAAGCAGTTAATAACAATAAAAATCAAATATCAGCTGTAATATAAAAATAATTATAAGAAAATTAAAAGCATGCATCCTTTTTCATTAGGTGGACTCCATATATATCAGCATAGAAGGGAAAGAATTGAAACCATGCAATTAACCACCTATAGTTAACTATGGCTATGTGGATACTTAAAAATGTCTAAGTCTGGTGAAAATATTAAAAGGAATTCTAAACATTGCAAGAGTATATTATGGCTACCAATGCTATGTACACACATGGAATCCAAAAATCAAAGTAGTAACTCTAATAAGTGTTAGTCCTTTGGGAGAAGTATCGACAGCCATCAGTCACACTGACAATGTAATACTATTTCTGGAGTACTATCCACGTTGGCTTTGCACTTTCAGAGGGTTTTTATTTCATCTTGAATTGGTTTTTATCTCCAGCAACTATGCTAAAGGAAGAAACATAATAACCCAAGAAGGCTTGAGATTTGAAAATGACTACACACACACACACACACACACACACACACTTGCTTTTGCAATTCCTCCATAGTGAGAATAAATTAGAAACATTGCTATTAAAAGACACACTAATTCCGGTATGAGTATGATTTCTGGTTGAAGGTGTTAATAGTTGAGGAGGAAATTAAAGGAAATGCCAAACTGTGATGCAAGTTTCACTTCACAGCCAGTACGGATAGAAGATTTATGAAATACAAGGTAAGAAAATATTAAAACCAAATGCAGGCACGAATTTAAGACTGAAATTAGATCATAGAAAATAATTATTCCTTAATGATCTAGATTCTGTCAAAGTGTGGAGTTCTCTAAATAAAATAGGAAACTTATTAGCCTTGTGTAATAATCCAAGCTTTTCTGAGCCTTTTTTTGAGAACTCAGCAGCTGGATTGAATTCACAAGGCAACAGTATTAAGAATCTGGGGCACCTGTTATTCAGCGGGAGCAGGCCATTTCAGTTTCACTTCCTATCATGCCAGAGGGAACACTAAAAAGTAATTTTATCTCCATGACTGGCCAGCTGCATAATTTATGTGGAATGGAGCAGGACAAACGATATTTAACTTGCACTGACTTTATAGGAAAGTGCTTTGAAAACACCATCTCCAGAACATCACAATAAGAGTCCTCTGATGCATTTATGTGACTCGTGCTGGTCCCACACTTACTGTGCCTCCACATACATGATGCTGCACAGTAGACCGTGAGAAAACAGGGATACTTGCACTGTTATTTGGGCTTTTGTAAGAGCATTGATTTCTTCTTTTCTTTTCTTTCTTTCTGTCTTTCTTTCTGTCTTTCTTTCTTTCTTCTTTTTCTTTTGTAGGAATAATGATTAGAAAAATTATCATGTCTGCATCCTGTGCTCTAAATAACTACTATGAGGACAACACTATGCATTGTATCAACTACTGGGAATGCACTGCTAATGTGCTTTGAAACTGTCACATTGTTATTTCTTATTAAAAGTCATCAAAATAAATTAAAAAAATGTAATTGAGTTAGAACAATTTACTCTGTTTCTTTGTCACTTTTGTCAGAAATGATACAATACAGCCATTAAACTTATTCTATCTTTTTTATTTTTTAGATTAACCTGAATGAAGCTTTCTTTTTTTTTTTTTTTGTGGGACCAGGGTTCGAACTCACGACCTTGCACTTGCCCAGCAGGCACTTGTGCCTCGGAGCTATCTCCCCAGCCCCTGAATGAAACTTTCTAATTCCATGACTGTTAACTTAAAGCTGTGGTTACTGAAAAGATGCTGATAAAATGGCCCTCATTTATTGAATGCATTGAGCTTTTATATCTCCTGTACTGGTCAGCTTTCCCATTGCTAAACAAGTAGTTGATAACTGAGGCTTAAAGGTGGAAAGGCTAATTAATTAATTAATTTTAATACAGGGTATCGCTACGCAGCTCAGACTCATAGTGATCTTCCTGTGTCAGTTTCCCCAGCCCTAGGATTGCAGATGTGTGCCACCACACCAGGTTTTGGGGTTGGCACAGCACACCCCAGCACCAGCATGGCATGTAGTACAGGGGAGCAGGCTCGAGTCCTTGTGCTTGCCAGGCAGATGCTTAGACCACTGAGCTGTCTCCCCAGCCCTGGAAAAGCTTATGTCTGCTCATGTCATCAGGGACTTCAGTCCGTGGTTACCTGCAAGTCGTATGGCTTCAAGGAATGGCAGAAGAACTCTCTAGTAGAGCCACGTGGACAGCTGAGCAAGTGGAAGAACTTGACAGGAAGGGCTCAGGGGCCAGACAAGGTCCCTTGGGCCCCACCTCCCTATGGTTGCTGAGGGCAAAGCCTGCCTCAACAGCCCATTTGGTCATGAACTACTCAGTGAGGAGGCCCATGTGTTTCCTAAGAAATCTCTCAATCTGGTCAAGTTGAAAAACAAGATTAACTGGACAAGTTCCCTAGAGGATATCTAAAGAAAAAGAGGGTCAGAGAGGTCAGAGGTTTGAAATATGACAAACAAAACATTCAGGGAGCCATTTTTCAGGTCTAAGATACTGTGGCTGGAAATCAGGCTTTTCCTGAGGGGAGCTTATGTAACAGAGCTATTTTCCCAGCCCCAGGCTTTTCCTTTTCTGCTTTATTACCTGATTTTTCTCAGATGTACCAGAGTCAGAATCAGAATCTTCATTGGCTCTCCGTCATGTTCTAGAATCCCTACAATACCCTGCTTCTGTACACCTCGTTCCATTAGCCTTGCAGCTGTCCGTGTCTCTACCCTGTCTTGCCCATGGCAAAGTCCTGTCCTCCCCCTTTGAAATCTTCATTGTTTGGAATGAGGTATGGATACAGAATAGGTACTCTGAATCACCTTCCACTTAGTACCTCTGAGACTTGGGACACCTAAGTGGACCTCTCATAGCTCAGCCTGAAGGTACAATTTGCCAGTAGTGATTTCCCATGCTGAGCATGTGACAAGCTGAAATAATCTATGCAAAGTACTCATCATAATGGTTAGTGCACACCGGTGTTCCCTGAACTGAGCTTTTTTTATTATCACAATCAACCACTGCATCTTGCCTTTGTGCTTTCTGCTGGAAATTACCTGCTAAACACGTAATAAAATGAGTTGTTCCCATTACATAATAATAAATTATTTTCTCTTTTAAATTCCAAAATTTATTTTTCTCCTTTTCTAGATTGATTATCAACCTGTTGTATTGTTATCCAACATTATTAATTAAAATTATTGATGTCTAAATTTCAGTATATTTATCATATTATTAAACATGAGCTTCCCAATTTTTAATTAGAATGTAAATTTTTGTACTATCCAAATAGTAACCTCGAAAAGGATCATGTATCCTTTATTGCCCGAGGTTATTCACCTTAGCTTGTCATGCTACTCATTTAGGGGCTCAAGGTCGATTTTGATAACCCTGAACTATAGCTGTAATTTAAAATTTCAAGAAAAAAATTAATATCTCTTAAAGTACTGAAGTAGAAATATAATCAAATTAATTAATTCACTGCTCTAGAGAATGATGAGCTCCTGCTCTTGTCAGAAGGTAGGGGGGAAAAAAAAAACGATGAATAACTGGGACAAATTTAGAGGTTTTCTTAAAGGCTTAGGTAGTTCCTTACATGCTTAGGAACCAACTAGGGAGCTTGTTGATGAGACAGAGTACATTTCTGTTGAGCCTAGAACCTGGATGTCTGAGAAATGCCAGGAGCCCAAGATACCTTATGAGAGCAAGCACCCAGCTCTTCCTAGCTGTCTCCTTGAGGACTCATTGCTGTGGGTGTCTCTGCTCCTTCCCTGCTGCACACACAGAGGACAGCTGTTGGGAATACTTTTGCGTGTCCTTATCAGCCCTGGGAAAGTGAATCTAGCAACATGGGCAGTGGCCAGCTGAGCCGTATGTGAGAAAGGAGCTTGTGGGATGTCTCTGGCTAATTAAAGGGTATGATTGTGTAGCACAGATCGCTCTGTTCTCAGTGACGCTCACTGAGAAGTTCACTGAGGGTAGCTAAGAGGGTACCATGACCATGGGAGGTGGTGGTACCCATACTCAATGACTCAAAAATAGTGGACTTTCTTGACTTCTAAATTCACTGTTGTCCGCAGCACTTAATTTATTCTTTTCTCATATTGTTAGATTTCTTTTTTTTGTTCCTCTCGTGAGCTCTAAATATCTGAACATAGATACTATTTACTTGTTGTTTATCATCATTTTCTTGAGTATAACCTCCATTAACCAACTGCATTCTAAATTATCCAAACCGCTTACCCTTTACTTATTTTCCTTGTAGACTTAAAGTTATTATTCTTACTCCTTAGCATTACTTATATTTATGTTATGTTTTTTCCTAAGGTGGCTTATGATTTGCTTGAATCTTCTGCTGTTTTGCGTAATGTCATCAAAACCGTTTGCCTTATAAAGATTTTTCCTAGTACATCAAGAAACAAACAACAACAACAACAAAAAACCCAAAGACCAGGTTTGATTAGCTCTTTACCTTCATGCAAAAATACATTTATTAAAAGGGAAAATAAGAAGTAAAGAAGCATCATGGTCTAGCTGAGCAGCACCACCATTTCTCCCCCTCCCCCTCCCCCTCCTCCGTTGTCTTCGTCTTCATCTTCTTCTTCTTCCCCTTCCCCTTCTCCTTCTCCTCCTTCTTTGTCTTCTGTATTTGGTGCAGGATTGCACTACGCAGCTCAGACTCATAGTGATCTGCCTGCCTCAGCCTCCCCAGCACTGGGATTACAATATGCACCAATGCACTCAGTCTCGATGACCATCTCAATGTGCTCAGGGATGTGGCTGTCCTGGCCTGTGGTACTGAGGATCAAACCCGAGTCCCTGTGCTTGCCTAAGCAAGAGCTTAGTCCACTGAACTATCTTACTAGCCCTTGAAAAGTCTTCTTGCATGTGACACAAAGAGCAAGAGCTGGTCAGGATTTCTCCCTAACAAGAGGTTGGTTCTAAGTGCTGAACATACTACTTTTTTTTTTTTTTTTTTAATCTGGCTCAGCCCACCCTGGAGTTTTGTGGCATGTGGTGGATTGTACCACGGTTCCCTGCGACTGCCTAAGCAGTTGCTTTAGGGCGCTGAACTATCTCAGTGCTCTCGTACTTCCTTCTGATAAATAGGGAAAGTTAAAACAGTTGACCTCAATACTCAGGATGACAGCTATTCTCTTTGTGATTCAGTAATTTCATCTGATTGCTGAGGCAGGGCTAAATTGCCAGTGTAGGCAGCTGCCTACCCTGTTGCCTTCCCAGAAAGGTAATAGATAACCTCGGGCATTGCAGATAATGTTGTGTCTATAAAATGTGCTCAATGCTACACAGCACAGCCATGCTAAATTACAGTTGTTGTTCATTGCAGTGGACTCTATTACTCAACCAAATCAATTTGACTACACAAATGTCATGCATCCCATGTAGATTTTATTTTCACTTTTATTTTTTTATTAACATCTTTCTTGGAGAATTAAGCCAAGACATGCTAAAACTTAGCTTTTATGGGTATTTTTAGGCAGTAGAAAGTAGGATACTGTTCTCCAAACTAATGTCACCAGGCTCTGCATCACATGCCTCATCGCTTGTGATAACTGTTCTCGCAATAACAGACTAACGGGCCTGACTTCATTTACTGATGTTCCTTGTTCCTTTTCTAAGACCAAGTTAAAGTAGGAAATATTTTGTCTGTAGAAAATAAATACGTTTCTATTTTAATTAGGCCACTATATTTTGCGGCGTTTCAGTGTGGTACCTTCAAATGTACTTTTACTTGTTACTCAGATGCTACTTGGCAGCGTACTTTCAGTTGAATTCTATAGCAATTGTGTTGATGTGGACCTAGAACGTGCTTGCGAACTGTAGTACTGGACTGAGATGCATGGGACCAACGTGAACACACAGCAGACCAAGCTGTAGGCCCAGCTCTGCAGCCAGGCGAAGGGAGCTAATTCCTCATCTTATGTTAGTGATGATTTATATAGAATTTAAAAACTGAATAAAACAGTCTGATAACTTCCAGTTGTAACATTTTATGACAGTTTTAGTAAAATGTGGAAATTCTAATATATTATGGCTTAATTGCACGAAGTGAATTATGAATTCACCTTTACACTGAGTAACTAATATTTCCAGGCATCTAAGTGTGCATGGAAATGCAAAGAAATTAAGGAAGAGCACTGCTGAAGAGATGGGGTTGATAAACGATATAATCATTATCACACTCCTTTGAAATTTAGATGCAGTGTACTACAGTGCAATCAGGTTAGAGCCATAGGACACTTAGAAAAAGTGCCGTAAGACTACAGAGCAGGAATATTTTTCACTGAGGGAGAGGAACGAAGGAAATTAGAGATAATTAAACTAGGATGCCTTGAACTAAGACTACTTAGAAGAAGATTTAGAGAATGGTATTTGGAGCAGATAGATCAATAAGTAAGTACCTAAAAGGGAGCAAGTTGAAAAGAGTGGAGATGTGTGGCTAGCGACCAACAGCACATTCCAGAAGTAACGGTGTCTGACTTCATTTGATACAAAACTCTTTTTCCCAAACACCCGTCCTTTGCTCCAAGGTAATGGCACGATGACAATTTTAGAAAAGTTACCTCAGAAGCAGTGCATCTGTATGTGGAAAAGGAAAGAAAGAAGGGCCACAGAGAACTTTTGGGGTGAGTGGAAAATGGGGTGCCGTATGCAAATAGGCAGGGCTGTCAATGACAAAAACAGATTATAATATGGGCAACATTTGTTATAATTTGATTGCTTTCTTGGAAAAGGTTGAGTCATGAGGGACTTAATTTCCAACGTTGTGGCCACAAATGCGGTTTCTCTTGATGTCCCTGTAACTTTCAGGAAGTGCCACCGTAAGTCATATTCATCTGAGGGTTTGTGTTAGGTGAGTCCCTTCTTCATTTCTAAAATAGATGACACATAGAGCTATAATAGTTCTCCACCACGTTAAGATGTATAACTAAAGGACCCTCAAAGTTAGCGAAATCATCTTCCAAACATCTATATGTATTTATGTATTTGAAATTTGATGTATAAGATTGGAAAATAATGTGAAATTTTCTACCATTCATCCATAATAATATTTCAACTAAAATCTATTGTTAAAGTTGCTTTCAAGAGAATGAGCAACACAAACAATGAAACAAAAATTTGAAATAAGGTAATAGGAGAATAACAATAGTTTGTAGCTTGTATATTATTATCTTCAAAATAGTTGCTCAGAGTATAAAATACAGGCATAAAAAGTTGACCGAACCTAGTAGCACAAACCTCTCCTTTCAATGAACTAAGAGAAATTAGTAGTAGAGCTATCTTAATTATATTGCATATCTATGCTTTTCTTTTCTCACCTTTATTTTTTCTTTTCTCCTATCCTATTTTCTCTTTCCTTTTGAATTTTCTTCCCATTCCATAATATTTGTTGTACATCGTGCATCTCATCCACTATTTCAGCTTCTCATGCAAGACATGCAATTTATACATGCAATTCTGATCATCTCAAGGTCTCAAGTTGTATCTATTTGCCTATAAAGATCTCAAATTTATCCATCTTTATGGCTGAGTAGTACCACTCATACTTATTTCGTTGATACTCATTCCTCAGTTGATGGACATTTGGGTCCCTTGTATGATTTAGCTGTTATAAATTGTGCTGCTATAAACATGGGTGCACATGTATTGCACTGATGTGATATTTTTCATTACTCTGGGAAGATACCCAGAAGAGGAATAGCTGAATTGAATAGAACCTCTAATCTTAGTTTTTTGAGAAATCTCCACACTGTTTTCCACAGCAGTCATATCAGTCTACATTCCCACCAAAAGGGAAGAAGAGTTCCTTTTTCCTCACAGCCCCACTAGCATTTGATATCGGTTGATTCCTTTATGATAGCCATCCTTTCTGGGATGAGATGGAATCCATATTGTTTTAATTTGCATTTCTTGAATGACCGGTGATGTTGAAGATATTTTCATGTATTTATTTGCCATTTGTATTTCTTCTACTGAGAAGTACGTATTCATCTCAGATGCCCATTTTTGTACTGGGTCTTTGAATTTTGAAGTCTGAGTTTTTACAACTCTTTATATGTTTTTCAAATAAGTATTTTATCTGAGGGAAAGATGGTTATAAAATTTTCCCACTGTGGAGGTTATCTTTTCATTCTCCAACTAACATCTTTGAACCATTTTTTACCTACTTAAATCATTAGAGTGATTAGGAATGAAGAAAGGTAACATTTCTTAATTCCAATATTTGTCTTTCATTTTTCTACATCTGGCCTCTAATCTGCCTAGGACTTTTTAAAATAAAAGTTGTATAAATAACTTTTTATTTTGATCCAGTGTGAGATATCTAAATATTTCAAGAAACCTAAAAGAAACAATGATTTTGAGAAAGGCAATAGGAGAATAAATTATTTTCTCTCATTTTTGTAAGGCAGGGTCTCCCTCTGCACTACTGCAGGGCTTCAACTCACTTTGTAGCCCAGGCAGGTCTCCAACTCACAGAGATCCTCCTGCCTCAGCCTCCCAAGGGCTGGGATTACAGATGTGTGCCGCCACACCTGGCAAATTGTCTTACTTTTTTCTTATTTAGACATCCAGATTGGCACAGGAAAACTACACAGTTCTTCCTAAGAGATAAAAGCAGTAAAATGCCTTCCCACAGAGAGCAAAACAAAATAAACCAACTGAGATTGGTGCATAGGAAATCGCAACCCACTAGCAAGGTCATGATTGTGCCAAATTTAAAACAGAAATAGAATTTAGGATTAACTTTTATTATCAGTCTGGAATATCTAATTTCCCTCAGATCTAGTGTTTCTGAGAAAACAGAGAATCTAATATTCTGCGGTGTGACAGCTAAATGTTGGATTGATTTGAGTAAGAACCCCCCTCAATGACTCGTTTATCATTTAAAAAATTTGTTACAGGCACTGAACACCTTTTTCTGTCTCAATATTTTCACCTTCGTAAAGCTAGAATTAGAAAGCCACTGTTGTTCAAGTGAGGTGTCCTTATTGGCCGATTGATTGATTGATTGATTGATTGCAGAACTGGGGGTTGAACTCAGGTCCTTGTGTTAGCCATGAGAGCGCTTATTCTACTGAGCTATCTCCCCAGCCTAAAAAGCAATCCTTTTTTTTTTTTTTTTTCTTTTTTGTGAGACTGGGATTCGAACTTATGACCTTACACTTGCCGGGGAGGCACTTGTGCTACAGAGCTATCTCCCCAGCACCCTTTTTTGATTATCTATTTTTTTAAAATAACTAAAGATTACTTATTTCAGCAACACTATCCTTGTTAATTGAAAGGTGCCTTTCTCATAAAATCACTTAGTTATTATCCACTTTCAAAGCCACTAGCAGAATTAATTAAAAATAGATGCATTATTATGAAGAAAAGCCAACCTTTTATAATTATGCATTTGTCAGTTTCGAATTTCAAAGCTAAATAATAGGGTAGCAGGTGATGCTTACACCATTAATTTCAATACACAATCCCTGTTGCATCAGATTGTGTAGCCATAGAAGTGCAGCAACAGTTACATGTGTTTTTCCTGGCCTAATCCCATGCATACATAAATCCTTTCGATAGTTTCCTTATTAATTATTTTTAGCTAGAACATAAGTAACTCAGTATTTAGGGACTTTTGAAACTCTCAGTTCTGGATCTTAAATTTTTTATTCCTTTAACTCACAGTATGCCTTCTGTTAGTTGCATAGAAGTCTTTTTTTAAGAATTTTGATCACGCAGTGCAGTTTTCTTTTCACTTTTCCATGCAGAGCCCAATTTACTACTTCCCAGTGGACATATTTTGTTTGGCTGCTATTGTCTAATACACTGGGAAGTGTTTACTAATTGTCTCAGCTACTCTTCTCTCACTGCTAAGACAAATACCCAACACCCAAAATGAGGAAAGGAAAGGTTTATTTAGGTCATAGTATCTTACATTCACCTCAATAATTAAAATATATTAAAAAATAGTGTTGCAGACCAAAAAATTAGAGAACAAGAAGCACTACAAGGATAGCCAATATATTGACCCTAGCCCTTCAAGGTCAGGACATAAGAGAACCTGTACTATAGCAGCCTATAACTCAATGGTGTCACAAACTTTTCTGTTCAAGGAGATTATGGAGTCACAGAGGAAAGGGATCAACGATGTATAGTGTGCCTAAGGAGAGTCACTGAGAGAAAAAACATTCTCTCAGGCTCTCACAGAGAACAAACTAGTCAAGCAATGGCCCCGACTCATCCAGATGGCTAACACTGACAACAGTTGTACAAAGCACTGTGCGTGATTTCAAGGTGAATCCTGAAGGGATTTGACTGACCTTGTCAGATATAAAAGTTACATGTTTTGTTATATAGGTCTTGCTTTAACTTGTCATTAACCATGCGGCAGAAAACTTTAACCGTGAGGCATAAAATGTAAGGCCACATTAGTATGCTGAACTGTAAAAGGCTCAAGTCAACAGCTTCTGACATTGCCAGCTCTGCCGATAACCCACTACTATTATGGAATATTGGACTATGTATGCAACTACTTTCTCTTAGTTCAGTGAGAAGAAATATTTATACCAAGAGTGTTTAGAAAAGTTATCATGTCTGCGTGTTGTACTCTGAACAACTATTATGAAGACAACAATATGCATTGTATTAATTATTGTGGCTGTCCTACTAACGTGTTTTGAAACTGTCTCATTGTTATTTCTTATTAAAACTAATAAAAATGAAAAAATTAAAAATATATTAATATCTAGTCTGTTTTGTTGACCAATTCAAAAATACTAACTAGGGCAATCACTGATATCTTTGAGTTTAGTAAACATTTTAAAAATCAGTGCAAGAGCAACAATTTAGGACACCTAAACTAACTACATCATAATTCTTAGATACTTAAAAATAGTAAAAAACATTAAGAATGAAACAAAATTTCACTAAACAAGATGATAGGAATTCAACAATTGTTATTATATTGCATTTCATTATCTTCCAAATAGTTGTCCAGATTACTAGATATAAGCAAGCAAAATTGGTCAAAAATTAACAGAAGAAAAAAAGAAGATTCTTAAAATCTGATGGATCACTAATATCCAGGCAACCCTCCAAGCTAGATAGTAGGAATTGGTCCCAGACATGGGCCTATTTAAGATGCTCCCCCAGTTGTATATTCTTGGGGTTCACGCTGGTGACTGCAGGCACTAGCTGTCCCAACCTATGGCAACTAGACAGACTTCAGCAGGACCAGCGAGACTGATTTCTGATTTCTGTTTTCCCTTTCTGCTGTCTTGTCTCATGTAGTTTCTAAATTCAACCAAAATTCTAAAATATCTGCCACTCATTTCTTTGTTACTAGAGCAGAATATTTACTATAACTGGGGCTGGGGAGATAGCTCCGTGGTACAAGTGCCTGCCTGGCAAGTGCAAGGTCGTGAGTTCAAACCTCGGTCTTACAAAAAAAAAAAAAAAAAGAATATTTACTATAACTGTCAAAAGACAATCTTATCCCCTAAGCAAAAAGCAAAAGAAAGATTCACCCAAAGAAGGTCCATGAGGGTGACTAGCTTGCTGGATGAACCATGGGCTGCTCAGGGGACGTGGTGACTTGCTGGCCCAAGGCATCATCACCTGTTTGTCCTCTTCTCATGTCACCATCCCACTGATGAGGGTCACCTCAAGTTACTGTATGAAAAGACAGGTTAAAAACAAAACCTAAGAACAGGGTCATTTACTTCCAAATAAACTATCAGAAGGGCCACTAGTTTTTCAGAGTTTTCCAGGGTTGCCATGACAAAGTCTCGCCAGCTCGGTGGCTTAGCCAATGGACATTTATTGTCTGTTGCGGAGGATGACGTCGAAGGCCAAGGTGCTTTCAGGGCTGGTTTCTTCCCAGGCCTCTTTCCCTGTCTTGGAGATGGTGACGCCCCTCTGCGTCTTCATATGGGCTGTGTATGTGTCCATGACTGGCCTTGTGTCCTCCTGTACTACGGCCTCCAGATTTCATTCAGGTCATCCTTGCCATTGAATCTTGACTCAGTTAAATTTTTAAAGATACTATTTGCACATAGAATCCTATGCTGAAGCACTGGGGTTAGGACTTGGATGTACGAATTGAGAGTGTACCATGGCAGGTGAAAAATTTGTTACTGGGGATGCCAACATGTGTGTTTGGGAAAATGCTACTATTGGCTCAATCTGGGATGTGTGTTTTGATCACAGAATAATCACAGAAAAAATTAGCAGCCACTGAGGCTTGTACATCCTATTAATGACAGTATGAAGCTACCGTCTTCCTACATACAAAACAGGGCACACATAGATGAGTGCTGAAATATCTCTCAAGGTATAGTCTTATGTTTTTCAGCTACCTTAACTTCCCTGTCTAAACTAGATAGTTACCCACTTTACTCTAATACTTCAAGGGTTTTCAATATCTCTGCACCACCCTCTTCTTTTTAAGTAATGTCTTAACTGTTCTGTGTAAATAGCTTACAGCTAAAACAAGAAACTTTGACCTGGAAATTGTTTAAGTATGATAAGTTTGTTTGAAATCTTTTTTGCTAACACACTTCACATGTGTTTGTTATAGGTTCATGGAAGTTTTCTCCATATTCTAGTGTTAAGATTTTTGTTAGTTTTCCAGTATTAAAATTTTTAACAGTCCAGTATTAAGATTCACAGTAGAAAGGAGGCTAATTCAAGGGCAATAATATCCCAGTAACAATAAAAATGAAAATAGTTTTCTGTGTAATTTTTAGAAGATAGATGGCTTACAGGATTTGAGTTATTTTAAAAATGTAATATATTTTGTATTTTGTAACTTTTAAACTATAGTACATGTCACTACCACATGTCAGGAAGTAAGTCTTGTAATGTTTTATTTAATACTTTTTCATTTTTATTACTTTTAATAAGAAATAACAATGAGACAGATTCAAAACACATTAGTAGGACAGCCACAATAATTAGTACAATGAATACTGTTGTCTTCATAGTAGTTGTTCAGACTACACGATGCAAACATGATAACTTTTCTAAACACTATGGATACAAATATTCCTTCTCCTCGAACTAAGAAAACGTAGTTGTATACATAGTTTAGTATTCCATAATAGTAGTGGGTTTTTGGCAGAACTGGCCATGTTGGAATAATTAATACATTTTTCTTTTTCTTTTGTCTTTTTTGAGACAGGGTCTCGCTGTGCATTTAAGGCTGGCCTTGAGGTCACTTTTGTAGCCCAGGCTGGTCTCGAAATCACAATGATCATCCTCAGGCCTCAGCCTCCCAAGTGCTGGGATTATAAGTGTGCACCACCATGCCAGGCTCAATTTGTCATTTTCTATTTTTAAAATTGAGGTATAACTTACCCGTAACAAAAAGTGCTGAATATAAGTATACAGTTTAAAGTTTTTTTATATTGTAGTAGCCATACTTCTGTTAGAATATAAAGTACTTCTTTCACTGTTCCTTCTCAGTGACTCCCTGATCCCCTTCACCTGCGCTTCTCTTTACGAGATGGGGACAAGGGGTTGTGCTACTCGGGGTCTGAAATCGACCTAGGATTTGAACTCCTGGGAGCAGGCAAGGATCCGGCCTGTCACCTGAGGTGTCAGCGCGTCTCACTCCTCACACCTTCCTGCACCTCGTGTTATTCCAGGTGACACTTCTGCTAATTGTTCTGCGGTCTCTGTGATTTCCAGAATTTTCTAGAAGTTGCAGCTTAGGTGCCAGGATTCATCCTCCCAGCATGCTGCCCAGTGCTTCGTACTCACGTCGGCACCACACGCCTTAGCCTCTTGTGCATCTGCAGACTCACTGGCAGTAGTAATAGCTTCGATTTCAATCGCCAAAGGGAGTTTTGTCTATTTATAAAAACTTTCTATAACTGGAACCCCTCAGCATGAAGGCTCTTGTGGCTGCTGCTTCATTCAGCATATCTATGGCATTGATTCACATTTTTACATATATTAGCATTTTGTTCTTCTACTGGGGCACGGTGGTCCATTGAGCATCTCGGTGGTTTATTTTATTTTATTTATTTATTTATTTATTTATTTATTTTTTTGTCTTTTTGAGACAAGGTCTTGCTATGCAGTCCAGGCTGGCCTTGAGCTCACTTTTGTAGCCTAGGCTGATCTCGAACTCGCACCGATCCTCCTGCCTCAGCCTCCCGAGTGCTGGGATTACAGGCATGCGCCATCACGCCTGGCACAGTGGTTTATTCTTGTGGTGAACGTTTAGTGCATTTGCAGTGTGGGTGTAGAGATAAGAAACTAAGAATAGAAGAACAATAAACGAAGCTTAGCGTAGGTTATAATCTGTTGCTCAGGGATTTCAGAAAACTGGGATTTAAAAATGGTGTAACAGCTGATCCTGAGTGATGTCTCCACCCTTACTTGAGACGTTGGTGATTATCCCCTCTCCTCCCTGTAAATCTTCTACTGTATGACCTAAATAAAAAGGAGATGCTTCTAGAGTTCTAGGATCGCTTCGAGAGAGACAGATCTCAGTGAGACCTCTGAAGCTACATTCATCGGGTCTTCTCGTCATTTCTTCGGCTCCAGATTGTGACATACAACATAGGGGAATTATAAATAAAATTTTTGTGAAAGCTTTTTAAAATTAGTCCATTATTGGACCAATATCTTCTGTCTCTGTCTCTGTCTGTCTCTCTCTCTTTTTTATTCAAGGGATGATGAAAACATACATTACAAAAATGGATTCAGTAAAAGATGTATGGCCGTTGAGTCCCCCCAGAATCTCACCTTCACTTCCGACACATTTGTGCCATCAATATCGCTACTTTCTGAAGGCGTTCTGAAAGTCGTCCTTTGTAGGGACTCTGGTGAGGTGTAACCCAAACTCCGGGGGGCGCTGCGTCTGAGTAACATCATGAGAAGGCAGGCAGCTGGCTACTCGGGCTCTTCCCAAAGGCCAAAAGACCATGAAAGTTACACGTCTGGAATCGGTTCACAAGAGCCAGGCAGCCATGCGGGCATAATTTAAGAGGCAAAAGAAGACTTCCCAAGCTGCTTCTGGTAGTAGCAAGAACGAAAGGATAAGCACATCTCATGAGGAAATCACCTGCACTGTGTTATGGGCTATGTCTAGTTTGTCCCCCAAAGTCTCATGCAGTCATGGGGCAAGGACTTCTAGAGTTTGAGATTAATTCATGTTCCAGGCTGGGAGTCTGGGCTTTAGCACTGCTGGGATTATGGGTGTGAGTGCTACCCCCAGCCTGGGCAGAGAGCCTGAATGCACCTTAGGGGACACAGACTGCCTCTCTGTTGCTATTATACTCCTCCCTTCTGCTCTTGCTGTTTCGCTGTCTTTTGTGGCCATAAACTGCTGCCCTCTGCCGTGTGCCAGTCTGCCTTGGAGCCAGCTGTGAGCTACATAACTCCAGTAACTGTGAGCTAAATCAACCTTTGCTTCCTTCACTTTGGGTGTCGGGCATTTGTCCCAGCAAGAAGAGAAGATCAACTGAGACATAATGTATCTTGTGGTGTAATATAGTTTTCAATGTAAGCATTCCAGTGTTTTTATCACGCCTCATACATCTGGTGGGGTGCAACTTTTAGAGTAGCAGGTAGTCACGTGTTTACTTTGAGTTCATTCCTGAGTCTGTTTTCCAAAGTGGCTGAACACATTTCTGCTTCCCTGAACGGTGTCTAAGGGTTAGAGTTGGACCATGTATGAGTGTTCACGGAGCCACCACAGAAACCAGGCCTGTGCATTTTAAACAGCAAAATGTAGGGCTGGGAGATAGCTCAGTGGAATAAGGGCTTGCCTGGAAAGTGCAAGGTCTTCAGTTTGCATCCAGGTACCAAACAAACAAACAAACAAACAGTAGACTGTGGGGTTGTTTAAACAAATGAGGGATTGGTTAAATTCAACACAAAGTAAGTAAATCCTTTTACATAAAAATAATAGTAAATATACGTCAAGCATATTGTTATATTTAAATTTTGCTATATTTGTGTCTTCAATTATAATCACTAAATTTGTCAACATCGGTAGCAATTTTGCAACAGGCCAGTGCTACAATAATTTATGATGTTTTTTTCCTATGTTTATGCCAAATTTGAGGGCTTTGCTGAAAGTCCTAACAGCTACCTTAATTAAAATACCTCTATAAATGATACAAACAGACTAATACTTAATATGTAAATGATTTTATATATTGTGCTTCAACAAATTGTTATGTGCATTCTGCTAAAACTCAACAGTGCCCCTAAAAATAAAGTTGCTTTTTGGCAGAAGAAACAAAGAAACTGAATTTCACCATGCTTTAAATTAATCTTATTTCACTTTCATTGTCAGGTAAACACATTTCAGACATCAGGATGGTATCAGTTTTCTGTGAGTGCTTCATGCTGTGTCGTTTTGAAAAGAATCTCTAGTTGCTCCAAGTGGATAATGATGCATACAGAAGTAATTTCTTCTTGTTATTTCATAAATTGGTTTTTTTTTTTTTTTTTTTTTTTTGCCAGAATGCTTGCTTATTCAGACAAGTTGAAATTAGGAAATTTAGTGGTGTTAAGCTTGGATACACTAAACTGATAGCATATGTTGTTTGGATTATTTTTTCCTCAAATATATATGAAAACACATAAAAGTCACATCACTGAAGCAAGAACAAATCTATTTATTTAGTTTAGTTAATGCATTCTAGGATCTTAAAGGCATCCAGCGAGAGGAGGTGGGAAGTCAGGAGACGTGGATTTCAGATTTATATTTGAAGCTGATTATTCACCAGCAAATCTCATCTTCTTCACTGAAAAATAAGAGATTAGAAGAAATGAAGTTGAAAGATGCACCACAGGCGTGCTGAGCCAGCCACTGAGATCCAGTGTCGGGGTGCATTCCTATAATCCCAGTGCTGGGGAGGCTGAAAAAAGGAAGATCACTATGAGTCTGAGCTGCATGATGGGACCCTGTACCAAACACAGAAAAAAAAAAAAAAAAAAACGAGACTCTTACACTCTAGAAATAGTCATTAACCATATCATTTTCTTTGCCTTCCAAAACACGTTAACTCTATCTGCTTTGTAGTTCTTATTTGAAAATGGAGGATTTATTTTTATTTTTTAAACAAGTGAGAAAATACCTTTAACAGTATTATATTGTGCTCACTTCATTAAGAACTGCTGCTGGGGTCACACAGTATAGTATTAGTGTAGGAATATCTGTTTCAGGTCCTCCAGGGTGGAGGCATCATACTGCTTCTAAGGAGAACGCCATTCCTGCAGAAAACCTGCTATCATCCTAATGTGTCACTAAACTATACCCCTGGCCCCAGAAATGAGCTTCAAGTACATGGAAAAAAAAGCATTTTATTCAAACTTCCAAGTTTCATCATTAAGCAAACAATGAAGGTTTTCAGATATATAGGCTTTATTTCTCTGAGTTCTTGACAGTTGCACTGAGCAGAGTCACTTGCCGCACTCCTCAGCCCCACCTGCTCCCAAGAGTGTGGGTCAGAGCATCACCACTGTGCTCAGGCCAGCACTGCCCTGCGCATAGACTTCCTGCGCGGTGCATTCTGGGATCTGTGCTCAGATAGCTAGAACTAGAGTCATAGTTTTCCAGTCTTTCTTTTTTGTCCATTTCTCAGAGTTGTTCATTTGAGTCTTAAACAAATATAGTGTATTATAACAGCTAGGACTAGCCGGGCGTGGTGGCTCACGCCTGTAATCCCAGCACTCGGGAGGCTGAGGCAGGAGGATTGGTGCGAGTTCGAGACCAGCCTGGGCTACAAAAGTGAGCTCAGGACCAGCCTCAACTGCATAGCGAGACCCTGTCTCAAAAAGACAAAAAAAAAAAAAAAAAAAAACAGCTAGGACTAGATAAATTGCCCACAAGAGACTAAATTACAGGAATTATAGAGCCTTTATTAATTTAACCAGCAACCAGTGTACTTCCTAGTGGTGCCCCCTAAATCCTACAGGCGTGAGGTCTTGGGCAGAGGGACTTACGGCTAAGCATGGGCAAAGGGTCTGACTCTTCTTGCCCATCACTGGTCCTGTCCCCTCCTTGTTTCCTACATGTTTGTGAAGCGTTGACTGGGCAGGGGACAGAGAGAGGGATGGAGTGACTCAGGCGAGGCTACAAGGGAAGGTGGCCTGGCCCAGAAGTCTTCTGGGTCAATACTTCAGGCAGAGGTCCAACTAGATTGACTTCTGCCCCAGTCTCTCCTACTTCTAAGGTGAAGAGCAGGATTGTGCTAGACGCCATCCCTTACAATATAAGCAGCTGGATGAAGTACGGTAATAAGAGAACAAAATGATTACAAGACATAAACGTTTAGTTTTTCTTTAAAAAATCTATTTGGTCCCGAGGTCCTTCTTTTCTTTCACTTGAAAATTCTGTATGTCACATATATGGATACAAGTTGAATTTATAGAAAAATGGAATTGCTAGGTTATTTAATACACATTAGTTCACCTTGCATAGATATTGGCCAATGTTTTCCAACTGTATTTTGATAATATAAGCCTGCCTGGAATGATGAAATATCAGTCATTGCAGTCCATTAATCTTTAACGACTACTATTCTGAGTAATTTTCCACTTACTTACCATCACAAACACTAGCTTGTTAGACCTTTTGACCATATTTCTAAATTAAGTTCTTACCTTCTTATCACTGACATTATGTTAAAGCCTCCCTTTTTGTTTTTTAGTATTTCCTGGAAATTTTGCACCTTTTGAATTCATCTGTGTATTTGGGAATCAGATTATCTATTTTTTCTTAGCACATGCTTTAATACAGAATTAGTAGTCATCCACCTTATTGCTTTTTAGTCCTTTTCTTGGTTGCTCTTCTCTCGTTGCTGGGACAAATACCCGACACTCAAAATGAAGGAAGGAAAGGCTTATTTACCTCACAGTTACTGGAGGTTTCAGTCAATTTTCAGCTGTATCCAAAGCAGAGAGGCACAAGGCAGAGTATCAGTTCATGGTGGTGGAACAGCAACAATGGTAACAGAGGCAACGGAACAGCCAGGGGAGCAGAGAGCAACAGCTCAACTCTGTCTCTCTCTTTATTACATTCAGGCTCTCCACCTCAGCCTATCCACCTTACGCTACACCCATAATCTCAGAAGTACTCAGATCCATAAGCCCATCAGTACTAAAACACATAATACCAGGGATCATGAGGCAAGTCTCACACTCTAGAAGTCCCCACCCCATGACTGCATGAAGCTTTGAGGGCGACAACTAGACATAAACCATAACAATCCCTGGATGGGGAAGATTGAAAAGTCTATTTTTTGTGACAAATTCTTTTAAATATCAACATGAAATATGCCATTCATTTGAAGTGGAGTTTTATGTCAGCAAAAAATGACTTTCAAATTTCATAGTTATTTGAAAATAATATCAAAGTTGCCAAGCTTTTCTGATGTAAGCATATAAAAGTAAAGCATTAGCAACAATCTGTGGGGTAAAAGGAGGGAAAACAGAGTAAACTACCTCCTCGCCCCTGTGGGTGGAGGATGCGCACAAGGTACTCCAGGACGCCTGTCCCTGGGTGGAGAGGGAAGGGGTTCAAGCTTGGTGGAGCACACGGTGCCACCCCTATGTATGAAGTGGTAGAATAGAAGCGTGGCTCGCTGCAAACGAGAATTATTAAGTTAACGACCTTTGCATGTTCATGATTTCACTGTGGACTTTTCAATGATAGAGGGTTTGCATGTTGCCTACTACCTACCACTCAACATGTAGCTTCTTTCAATTATCTACAACTAATAATTTAAAAAATCTTACAAAAGCATTAAGAATATCTTCAAAAGGACTCTTCATCAAAGCTCTCTTGTGTTTTTAATCATTCTTGAGAGAGTTAGAGCTGAATTGTGTGGCCAAACACATAGATCTTACAAAGAATGTTGAAATGACTTTGTTTCAAGAGAAATTGCTTGAAAAATGTTCGTTATCTGATGGCTGTCCCACCAAGAGGCAAAATAAACAGTTGGTACTCAACATTTAATAAATTATCAAATTTAAAAAAGTAGAAGTTATTTCACATTTGAAAACGTTGAGTGTTTCACATTGGTGATTCAATCTGTGTTCAGGTCTGCTGAATGGATTGCTCCCTGTCTGTGCCTTTGCTTATTGAAGCAATTGCTGTCCCCCTCAGGGCTTGTCTGGCTTCAGCTTCATTTGAAGTCCTCAGCTTACAGATTCCTGAAGGTGGCCATAACTGACTCCAGACCAGGCTGACAGGAGAGTGCTTTGAAGTGTGAAAATAGTGGTTTCCTCCCTGCAAATAAATTGGCTTTTTTCTCCTAAAGAAGTAGGCCGGGTTTTCCTTTATCCATTTTGGGGTTATCATGCAGAGCTGGTCTATTAAGCTGCCAATGGACGGTAAGAAAATCTATTAAAAAACAAAAGTAAAGAATGTCACAGTCTTATTTTTGGTATAGTGTCACTTGAAAAAGCTCCATCAGGGCTACAATCACATCTGCTTAGTTTTGGAGGCTGTAAAAAAGGTAGGCACGTGGTCATCTGCAGAATCTGTCTCCAAATATAGCTTCAGAAAGGCTCTTTTCTTCTATTTTGTCAGTTGCTCTTTTTGCCACATTCAAATATTTTTGTTTCTTTATTTCCACCCACAAAACATGTTATTGTTTTGAGACGTTGTCAGTTATTATTGTGGTGAATTTTTCTTTCTAATAAAAATTGTATGTTATTATTTATATCTAGTGATTCTTTGAAAATACCATATAAATTAGACTTACATTGCAGATGATAATTTGTTATTTAGTGTCCTAGAGATTTTTTGTATTTTATTTTATTTTTTTCCATCCAGAGATTATGAAGTCAAGAGTAATTTACAGTTCTTCAAATCACAGTCAAGGATAAATAAGTGTAAGAATCAGATATTCTGTCAAAAACTAAGCTTCTCATTACATTTGGATCAGATATGGTGGAGGTAAGATTGATTTCTATGTGTAAAGATGAGAATTAGGCAAAATCATCTTGAAAAACTGAAAACAACATGGATAGAGTAAGATCGCTCTATAAATTGTGCGTCTGTCCCCCATAACCTTAATTACAGTTTCTTATGAAAGCTCTAATTGCCATCCACATAATTAATTTCCTACATGTTTATGGTTCAGAAAGAGAAGTACAGGACTTTTTAGGCAAATGTCACGGCCTTGCTTCCCCTTCCAAACAGTAAGTAAAAACAGGGAAAAGATTCATAAATTTGCACACTGGCCGCGGAGGCACACGTGTGCATATCACAACCCACAAGGACATTTTGCATTTAACTGGCTAAAATCCAAAAACATTTGCAGCTTCTGGCTTTTTTATTGACACAAGAATGTATATATTTCACAAGTAATTTTTTTGCTCACATCTTATTCACAAAAGTACTTTCAAGCATCATTTTAATTCTCCCTGTGCTCTTCTTTGGCGGGAATCCTAAAGGATATAATTGCACCTTCTATTTTATACCAAGCTTCAATCATTTGAAAGTGTATCATGAGGGATTTTATAAATTGGCAAGGTGAAAATTAGCAAAAAAACTATTATAAGTGTTTTAAGAAAGGTTTATTTAAATATTAAATAATTTTTAAAGGAAGCATATGAAAGAAATCTTTTTTCCAAATGCTTCCTCTCTAGTGTAATGCTTCAACAGTCAAGTACAAAAGTAGCTGTTAAATCAAAGTGTTATTAAATTTCCCAGAATTATGTTAAATACATGATACTGAATTTATCGTTTGTTCTTTGTCAGAATTGGCGTAGTGAAGTTTTGGCTTATTTTAGCTAAGTGCTCTAAATATATTTTGGTGAAATAGAAAGTGCACAAAATATAAAAATAACTTTATTTTTTTTAATTTTTTAAATTTTTTTGGCTTTTTGAGACAGGGTCTCACTATGAGTTCAGGCTGGCCTTGAACTCACTTTTGTAGCCCAGGCTGGTCTCAAACTCACACGGATCCTCCTGCCTCAGCCTCCCGAGTGCTGGGATTACAGGCGTGCGCCACCACGCCTGGCTCTAAAAATAACTTTATAGGTGAGTTGCTTATTTAAAAAACTAACCCTACAATGCAAATAAGGAACATTTGACTATGTATGCAACTACTTCCTCTCAGTTCAAAGAGAAGAAATTTTTTCTTTTCTTACTAATATTGTGTCAACTTGAGAAGTTTAGGAGCTTAATTAAGTGACTCAGCCCAGAGCCAGGATTCATAGTTTGTAAACAACCTCATCCTGTGCAAAAGGAGAGCATGCGCACTGTGTGAGTTCCACACCCCCACCCCAGGGTACTTGTTCCTCATATGAGGAGGGGAGAGAGGCTGGCTAGAAGCCCGACCTGCTGCTCTTCCCTTTGCTCTTTGCTGTTTTCTGCTGCCATGAACGGCTGCCCTCTGCCATGTGCTACTCTGCCTTGGAGCCAGTCCAGTAAGGACTGAAACTTCCACAAACTGTGCGGTAACTAAGCCTTTTCTTCCTTCATTTTCAGTGTGGCTATTTGTCCACTGAAATGACTACAAAGTAACCAAGACACCACCTTTGTTTTAGAATGATAACTTAATATGTAGACATCCACTATAGGAAGTATCACCTGCTAAAATGTCCAAGGAGAAACATAATATCATATGATCCCCAAATCATTACAGAATTTAGTTACATGCAGTGAGGTGAAATGTGTGTCTACACTTTGTTTAGGTTCCTGACTGAGCTCCAAGCCCTTGTAGTCTCTGTACTGGAGGTGTGGCCTTTGGGCTCAGTTGGGGACCTCCTTGCTGGGGGCCCTAAGTAGCCATGGAGTGGAGGGAATCTGTTTAGTTGCCTATATCCTTTGTCATGTCCTTTTATAGTAAACTTGCACACAGAAATAGGCGGTTCTTTGAGTAGCAAGAGTTGCTACCAAAGTAAGTGAATCCAATAATGGAGTTGAACTATGTGTGATTAGGCGCAGAGCTAGTTGCAAGCCCCCAGGACTGAGCTCTCCCCCATGAAATCTGAGAGTATTCCCAGATAGGATTGAATCAGTGTCTAACATCTGCTGAAGAGCTGACTGCTTAATTGGTGTGGGGACAAAGTGTCCTGAGCCTCTGAGGCCACAAGAGTGTTTAGTGTGAATTGTTGACTGCATTGCAAAGATATCTTGCTTGAAACTATGGATGGACAGCAATATTGGTAGAACACAGTGGGAAAGGAATCAGGTTGAATACACAGTTCAAAACAGATCCAGGGCTGTGGAGATGGCTCAGAAGAATAAGTGCTTGCCTGGTAAGTGCAGGATCCTGGGTTCAATTCCTGGTACCGCAAAGAAAAATATAAAGTAATGTGTTTGGGCCAGGGAGAGAGCTCAGTGGCATAAGTGCCTGCCTGGCAAGTATAAGGTCCTGAGTTTGAGCCCCAGTTCCAAAACAATAAAAAAAGTAAAAATAAAAACAAATTAAAAATCAGATCCAATAAAACCAAAATACAAAACTGATCCATGTGCTTGAAATTTGCCCTTTTAAATATTTTTTTTTAGCTTCTGAAAGTTCTATTTTTCCTGAATAACAGCAGCTCAATTTTCACTCACAAATAATTCAGAAGTACTCTCAAATGACCTCGTTCCTCTTTCTTAACACTTTTCACACTCTGATGGTATTTGTTGTCTTTTCTCATTTCTTATTTGCCTTCATTTCTGTTTTCAAAGGTTTTATTTTATTACATAACAAACAAATTAGAATAAAATCCTCTTAAGCCATCATGCTTGAGTTTGATTTAACTCAATAATATCTTGAGTTAATATATTCATGTGTTAATGTCAGAATTACATTAATATTGATACATCATAGCAGTATTTTCTGAGATATGCCCTATTAAACATTTTATTTTTTTAATCTCATTTTTCTCTATGGCAAATTTAAACTTTTTTTTCCATTTTCTCCGTATTAATTTTCCTTCAGTTATTTTTGTAAAATATACCGTGCAATTGCTTAAAGGAGCACACGATACTGCCTGCTCTGTCCCTGTAAAGTTGTGTCCTTTTAGCGCCTGGGAGCTTGTTTTGTGTGCTAAATTTCTACCAACTTCAGTATTCTTTGGCTAATTTGAAAAATGTAAAATGTGTAAAAACAGTACCCTTTTTACGTTTCTACATAGTTAGAAATCAGTTTTTACACTTAGACATCATTAATTTCACATTTCATGCATCATTTCTATGACATCTGTCTTGTTAATCTCATTTCTGGGACAAAACACCAGACACCCCAAATTAGGGAAGGAAACATTCATTTAGCTCAAATGCATAGGTGACAGTGTGTATCAATCTGAGAAGTTTAGCAGGTGGCCTGGGTCCTCTCTTTGTAATCACCCTAAGCCTTCAGTAGAGGAGGGCGTGGGTACTGTAAGTACCACACCCAGCATGGGGTGGGGCACAGGAGCATGCTTATAATATGAGGGAAGAAAAGACGCTCGCTCTCTTCCCCCCTTATTCCTGCTGCTTTTGCTGTCTTCCGCTGCCCTGAGCTGTTGCCCTTGTGCCACGGCACCCTGCCTTGGAGCCAGCTGATTATGGACTGAACCATCCCTGGAATGCACAGGTTTAGGAAGACTACTGAGACCCCAGGCCCCTGGCTCAGCTGAACAGCTAAGCTTCTCACGTTGATACACACTGTCAATTATGTTTTTATAAAGACAGGACAAAGTAGTATTAAAACAGAAAAATTACAAGGAATACAGAATTTTACTTGCTAATGTAATATGAATTGCACAGTATTTGTTGTAATGCATAGTGTATTCCAATCAGTTATTCCTATGATTAGATATATGCATGCAAAATTGCAAGAAGAAAGAAATAGGTTAGAAATTAAGAGGAGAAGTTGGCCAGATAGCTAAATAGGTGCTGCGACCTCAACTGGTTTCCGATCCCCTGCATGCTGTGCCAGCCCTACCCCAGGGCACACTGAGATGGCAACTGAGTCTGGGTGTGGTGGTGCATGCCTGTAATCCTAGCGCTTGGGAGGCTGAAAACCGGGGGATTACTACAAGTCCAACCTGTGTAGTGAGACCCTGTAGACCTTATAGTAATTACATTTAAAAAATAATTTTGAGGAGAAAAAGGATAAGCAGTTGAAAATAGGAGACAAAGCAAATTAAGCTCCTTTTCTGCTCCTTTCCATAGATCAGCAGCGGAAATCTACAGTACAGTTGTCCAAACCGTCCTGCTTACACACATAGATACCTCTCCTGCAAACTATCCACTATTAAGACACCTAAATTGTAAACATCTATTAACAGACATAGGTGAAGAAGCATTATTTCTTTTCTTTGCAAGAAACCAATTTCTCAGTCTGCTACACATTGCACTAGAGTACTGGAAAAGTTCAGTTCAGCTGGTCGTGAGTCCCTGAAATCCTCTGTAAGAGTGTCTCGCCTCCTTGGACAATGTCTATGCCCTGAGGGCAGTTTGATTTATTCTTAATGTCAGGTGGGTTCAAGTTGATATAGATGGTGTATTCTTTCGTGCATGTCCCTCTAATACCAGCACATATCTTCAGAAAATGCATGCCTTGGGCTGGGGAGATAGCTGGGCACTTTAAGTGCTGGTCTGGCAAGCGCAAGAGCCAGAATTCAATCCCTGATGCCAAAGGCTATGCAAGCCCTGAAACTGGGTGTGGCAAGACATGACTGTGGTCCCAGTGCTAGGGAGGCTGAGACAGGAGGCTCACTAGGAGTCTGAACTGTGTGATGAGACACTGTATGAAAGAAAGATGATGGAGAGAGAGAGAGAGAGAGAGGGATGGACAGAGAGAGAGAGAGAGGAGGAGAGAGAGAGAGAAGAAAAAGAAAAGAAAGTGATGTCTTCATTGCTCTTTGTGCTGGGCGGTGTGGACTATCCTCCTGGAAGTGCTACTTCCTAGGCAGAAGGGCAAGGGCTCCTCTGCTCCTCTACATCCTGGGGATGTCATTGTGCTCCCTGGCTGGGGCATTCCTTTCTCATCTCAGAAGCAAGAGAGTCCACTTTTTCAGCTTCAAGAGCAAAACCTTCAGGCAAGGATTACTTTTATTTTGTTTGCTTTTGGGGGCCTGTAAATCCTGGTGGGGTGCTTGGATTCACAATATAGTCCAATCTTTGGACTGGCATCAAGTATGCAAAGGTCCTTGGAAGACTTCTCCAAAGACAGCCTCTCTAACAGCAATGGAATGCCCATCTCTGACCAAACAAAACAAAGAAGGACCATTTTGTAGTGAAAAAAATGTACATCTGTGTATGCAAAACTGTTAGGATAGATACACAGCTACTTTCTCGTAGTTCAGTGAGAAGAAAGGTTTGTACTAGTATTGTTTAGACAAGCTCTCATGTCTGCATCTTGTCCTGCGAATACCACAAAGACAGCAATGGACAACATATTATTGTAACTGGCCTACTAACCTGTTTTGAAAGTGTTTCATTGCAATTTGATCTTTTTTTCTCATTAAAATGAATAAAAAATAATCCCTGCGAGGGTTAGGAGTATAGGAAAATAAAAGCGCAGGTTAGTGCAGCATTCTTGCCTCGGGAGAGCTGCCTCAGGGGCACTAGAACAAGGGGCAGACTGCTTGCTTGGGTGAGATGGAAGCCTAGGAAAACAGAGCAAAGCTATTTTGCAACATTTTGAGCTGTCTTAGAATAATTTTTGTGTGATCAATGGTCACATTTCTAATGCTATCAAAAGAATTTGATTCTATGATCATTGTGCTTTTTTTTAAGAACATAAAAATTTTTCCCTTGGAACACTTTAGCCTCTGTGAGCCTTAGCTTGTATTTATCTTCCTATCAGTGAGGTTGAATTGATATCTATGCAAAATTCAAAGAGTATTTCATTTGGCACAGAGCTGAGGGCATGCATAGAACAGAGGTTTATTAGCTAAGCATCAAGAAATGCTGAAATTGCTGGCTTCTGGCAAGTAGGTACTCAATGTAGAGAGAGATTTTATTTATGACCAGGCCATGTTGGCCAGATAAAAATGTGTTCCCCTTAGCTTTTTGTTTTCTGCTTTAATTGGTCCATAAGAGTTTTTTGAAAAAAAAAATTTCATATTTAAAGACATTTTTGAGGAAGCTGATCAATATTAAAGACTTGATTCCATTTTTTTTTTCTTAAACAACCAAGTAAATCAAGAACTCATTTGTTGCTGGGAAATAGCCCTGATGGATTCACCTGAACACAGCTACTCTGGTATGGCCAGTACCACAAGAAGAAATCAACCAGGCACAGGAGCCAGTAAAAATTTTGGTCAGTGTTGGAAAATGAACTTGCTCTTAGTCTATTTCCTCTCTGCCTGTTTCTGTCTCCCTTTGTTTCTATTTCCATCTCTGTGTCTCCATCCTGTACATATGAAAAGAAATGGCCTGTTATCTGTCAGGCTCAGCTCAATGACATCATGATTTGGGAGTGGCTGAACATTATAAGAGAAAGTATTTTCTCTTTTCCTGGCCCCCTGAAACTGTCTGAGCTTTTCAATTTCTTTTCCATGATTGAGGCTGACTGTGCCTCTTAGACATTTGAGGCTTTGGCAAGTGTTGAATTTTTTAAAAATAATAGATGATTTCACAAGATAAATAAAAAAGTTATTCGATAGGAATCCAAGATCTACAGTAGTTAAGTATTCAAAGTATAGTTTACTCAGCATAACCTTGAAAATCAAAGTCACACCCCACTGCTTAGCATAAAGATTTACTATGAACTGTAGCAATCAGTAGGTAACTCAAAGGGCTGGCCAGATAGCTCAGCAGATTGAAGCGTCTGCTTAACCAAGCACAGGCTGGACCTTCGGCCTACTGTGCTGACCCCACCCCTGGGGCACACTGAAACAGGGACTGAGACTGGGCGTGGTGGCGCACTCCTGTAATCCAGCACTTGCTAGGCTGAAAACAGGAGGATCCATGAGTCCAATCTGCGTAGTGAGACCCTGTAGACCCTGTACTAAATACATAAAAAATAATAAAAAAAATGAAAAAGAGTTAACTCAAAATATATAATAGGCCTGAATGAAAACCATAAGCTTGCAGAAGAAGGCATGCAACGAAATCCAAGTTACTTTGAGTTTGGCAATGCACACTTAGGAACAGGGGTGGAATGACTATGGAGAGAAGACATTGAAAGTTACATTTCACTAAAGCTAAAAACTGTTCTTACAGAGTATTCAAAAATTGAGGGCATGTCGTAGGCCTGCAGAAACATTTACTCAAAATCTGACAGAATACAGGTATCCAAAAATATGCAGTGATTAGGAAAACTCAGCAGCAAGGGCAAAAGCAATAGATCCAAAGGGGATCAAAAGATGCAGTTATTTCAATAAAGAAGACACACAGATGGCAGCTAGTCCCCATGGAAAGGTGCTGACACGAGCAGCCATCGCAGCTACCACCACATCCCTGCGGCACCGGCTGAATTTGGAGATACTCATGATTCCAGCGACCGCAGAGGACGAGGGCAGCAGCTCACACTCACTGCAGGTAAGATCACAGCCTAAGACGCTCCCTTGGAATTCGGTACCTTCTGCTCAAGCTTTCTCTGTACCTAAAATTACTCTCTTTTTAGTTTTATTCTTTCGACGCAGGGTTTCCCTGTGTAGTTCAGACTTGTACTGATCCTCTTGTCTCAGCCTCCCGAGCTCTGGGATTATGGGTGCACACCAACATGCCAGGTTATGGGGTAGGCACAGTTTTCCCAGGGACTCAGAGCCAGCATGGCATGTTGTGCTGGGGTTTGAACCTCGGTCTCTAAGCTTGCCAGGTAGGCGCTTAGACCGCTGACCTATCTCCCCATCCCTAGAAGGATAATTTTTAAAGGATTCTTTGTATTAGATAGACTTTAAAAAGAGATTAGGGGCTGTGGAGATAGGTGTTCTAATTGCGTGCCTGGCAAATGCAAGGATCCCTGTTGAATCCCTGGTACCTCATGATGTGCTAGTCCTGAGAATGGCATGGTGGAAAATGCCTGTAATCTCAGTGCTGGGGAGGCTGAGACAGGAGGATCACTAGGACTCTGCACCATGTAGTGAGACAACAAACAAGGACGAGAGAGAGAGAGAGAGAGAGAGAGAGACAAAGAGACAGAGAGAGAGAGACAGAGAGAGAGCCTTCTCTGTATAGTAAACTGGAGAAATTATATCTCTAAATTGTACCCAGGTAAGAAATTGGAAACACAAAAAGTTTCTGTGACATGCCCCAGGTTACGTTCAGTCCTCTCTCTGAGACTCAGCTGTCCCTAGAGACTGCTGCACCAGCCTGTCATGTTGCCACTTTACTATCTAAAAGAAAATATCCAACACATTTATAGCAATCTTTCCTAAAGAGTTACAGGTGTCAGATGGGGTGAAGGTCAACGCCTGGGGGGTGCTGCTGCTTTGTTCCCTGGGTGCCTGCGCTCACATCCGTGGACCCACAACCATGGCTCACCCATCGCTGCACCCCACAAGGTGGCTTTCGCGTGTGCTGTGTGTCTTGTCCTTCTGAGCACGTACCATCTGTGACTGCACCTGTGGTGCTTTGCAGCATGTTTGAGTTAGCTTAAGTCTTAATACGGCCAATACTATGATCATGTTTTCTCTAAGGTTGACTGATGAAAATAATTATTTTTAATTAAGTTTAACAGTTCATTTAACTTTTTTTTCTATTTTCTCCATTTTTTTTTCTGTTTCAATCTTTATATTATTTTATCTTCTAGTTATTGAGCATGTGAGATCGGGGATCAAACTCTGGTCCCTGCACTTGCCTAAACAGGCGCTTACTGTACTGAGCTATCTCGCCAGCCAAAGCAATTGAAACTTTTAACTGAGAGCCTGTGCAAGATGCCCACCAAGACCAAGCAGACATGTCTGGAAGCCCAATAACAGAATGCTCTTTCCTCTGTATAAATCCTTCTTACTGCCTTTGTGGAACTGGTGGCTTTCAGTGTAACTTCAAACAATGAAGTCCTTTCGCCTCTGTAGAACTCACGCTTGTCAAAGTTTTGGGCCAGGTCTCAGTCAAGCTCACACATGTAAACTGCCCCTAAGCCTCTTGGTGATGGTTCCTCCCATGTTGGTCTGTTTGCTGTAACAGTGGAAGAGCAAGAGTGAGATCTAAGACATTAATGTAGAAGAGAACAGGGTTTTTCTTCACTTGATTTTAATGCTAGGCTCTGTTACTTACATGCACTAGAATTTTACTTAGTTGAAGAGTATTGGGGTGGGGAGATAGCTCGGTTTTCTAAGTGCCTGCCTGGCAAGGAAAAAGACCCAGGTTTAATCCCTGGTATCACTGGTATGCTGTGCCAGCCGCTAAAGCCAGGCATGGTGGTGCACATGCTTCTTGCATAGTGACTACCGATCTGTTAACTATTTATATGAGTAAAAGGATAATATCAACATAATTATTCTGTGTTTGCATATTAAGTTATTATGTAGACTTACGAAAGAAAATGACACAGTACTATTCAAACCAAATACCTTCGTGTCCAGGACACTGCTTCTTTATTCCTTTGTGCTAATTATTACCACACAACAGAACGGTAAAAGCAAATAAAGAGTAGATCATTTTGTTAAAAAAAAATAAGGGCTGAGGAGATAGCTCAGCAGAATAAGTGCTTTCCTGGCAAGCTCAAGGGCCTGAGTTCAATCCCTGGTTCTGAACACAAAACAAACAGCAGGAACAGCAAACCAAGTAAATAAATATCCAGCAAAACTGACTTCCACAGAAACTAACATTTTTTACACTTTTCTTATACTTGGAAGTAATTAGCTTTTATTTCAAAGTACTTACTAGTCCTCTCTTTTCCAATATACATTTATTTATTTTATTTTAAAATTATAATACATCTCAATCTACACATGCATATTTACATATATGCATATAAAGCAACAGAATATGATAATTTTATTCAAGCTTAAAATTCTTAAAATATCAAGTTATCAAGTAACTGTACTTTGTGTGGCTTAGAAAAGTCAAAATGTGAGACCCAAACTACACCGCTGGGAACTGAGCCCGCGCGCCCGCCACGGGTAAGCCCCCTGCGATCCTGTGCCCCGCCTCTGTGTTCCTGCAACTAACTTCCTGTTCCAGCCCAGACCCAAATCGCACCGCTGGGAGCTGAGCCTGCGCACCCGACGCGGGTAAGCCCCTGCGCCCCTCTGCCCTGCCTCTGTGTTCCCGCGACTAACTTCCTGTTCCAGCCCAGCCCAAACCACACCGCTGGGAGCTGAGCCTGCGCGCCGGCTGGGTCAAGATCCCTGGCCCGCCTTCCCTTTCCCCACCCCCCCCC
>PVJA010019510.1:0-38312 GCA_004027025.1 Myocastor coypus | reverse complement strand
TGTGCATATCTACTTCCAAATGATGGTGTGAGGAATTCCACAGATCCATTACCCAGTGAAACAAACATTCATACCTGGTTAAAATGAAATGCTTAAAATTTATTCAAGAAAATGTACTAAATTTTGCAAGAACAGGTCTATGACACTTGGGCAACGACCAATACCCTCTTCCTCTTTCTCCTCCTCCTCCTTCCCCTCCTTCTTCGTAAGTTCAACATGAAATGTGCTCCACTTCTAGCAGATGTTACAAAGAAATCAAGACTTCTCTTGCTGGTTCCCAGTCAAGAGTTATGGTATCACCCCAGTAAGGCAGATCTCCAGCATTGAATGTAGGCTCACCCCTACAAAGTTCCAGCAGGAAAAGATATATTTCTGTTGATTAAGAATGTATGAAGTTGCCGAGCGTGGTGGCGCACGCCTGTAATCCCAGCACTCGGGAGGCTGGGGCAGGAGGATCGCTGTGAGTTCGAGATCAGCCTGGTCTACAAAAGTGAGCTCAAGGCCAGCCTGAACTGCATAGTTGAGACCCTGTCTCAAAAAGACAAAAAAAAAAAAAAAGAATGTATGAAGTGGTCTCTTTTTCTTTTCTTTTCTTGCCTTTTCTTTTCTTTTCTTTCTTTCTTTCTTTCTTTCTTTCTTTCTTTCTTTCTTCTGTTTTGTATTTTAGTGAAGGGTCTACAACGTGTTCAAGGTGTCACTACTAGATCGGACTCATACTGATCCACCTGTTTACAGCCTCCCAAGAGCTAGGATTACAGGCGCATGCCACCATATCCAATCGCAATTGCCATCTCAGTGCACCCCAGGGACAGGGCAGGCAAGGCAGGCCGGGAGATCGAATTCCTGGCCCCTGTGCCTACTTGCAGGCACTTTAATCAGCTGAGCTATTTAGCTGGCCCTGAAGTGGTCTCTTGCTCCCACTCATAGGATAGAAACTTAACATAGGACAAAAACATTGTAGCATTGATGATTCTTGCCCCAACTGCCTTGTAGGACTCTTCCCACTTTCTGGTTCATAAAATAGGTGCAACACTCCAAGAGAAGAAATTCACTGTCTCCACTCCAATCTCAGAGTGGAAGCTCACAGATGTAGCATAGGGAAAGAACAGTTCTCAAAAAGTACTTTTAAAAAATATCACAATTACCTCCATAATTACCTGGCTTCAGTGGAGCATGCTAGTAATCCACATTATTCAGGGGGCTGAAACAAGATGATTGGAAATTCAAGGTCAGCATGGACAACAAACTAACAACCAAAATGGACACTTTTCAGAAGTACAGATGGCCAATAAATATATGAAAAAATTTTCAACATCACTGGCATTAGAGAAATGCAAATTAAAACAACATTGTAGTAGCATCTTCCTTCAGATAATAACAAATGCTGACAAAGTTGTCAGGAATGGGGAACCATTCTACAGTACATTCTGGCTGGAATGTAAGCTAGTGCAACCACTATGGATCCACCTCAGAATCTTAAAATGGAAATTCTATTTGACCCAGCTATTCTTTTAGGTATCTTCTCCAAAGAATTGAAGACATCCTATCACAGTGAAAAAATACATGGCCATGTTTATAACAGCACAACTTATAATAGCTAACTCTTAGAAAGGGTATATGTATCAAGAGATGAATGGATACAGACAATGTGATATTAACAGATACAGTGTGAACTGGAAGGGGCAGAGGGTTTCAAAAGAAAGGATGGGAATGGTAAAAACAAAAAGAGTAATCAAGATATACCACATGCAGACATAAAATCTCTAAAATGAATGTGGTCCTTATGCATACCTAAATTCAACCAATAAACTTTAAAACAACAACAAAATAAAATGTGGTACTGACAACCAATGGAGCACTACTCTACTTTAAAGAAGAATAAGTGGGCTGGGGAGACAGCTCCATGGTACAAGTACTTGCCTGGCAAGTGCAAGGTTGTGAGTTCAAACCCTGGTCTCACTAAATAAATAAATAAGGATAAGTGAAACATTCAAAGGTAAATGAATGCATCTCAAGGCTATAATGATAAATGAAATAATTTAGACATACAAGTTCAAATATTGTATTGTTTCTCTTAGATTCAAACCCAAAATATAAATAAAGAGCAAAATAAACTATAAGAGGAAGTAGAAGATAGAACAAGAGATGGAATTAATGTAGGATGGAGGGAAAAGAAAAACAATGGAAAAAGTGAATTGAAAAACAATAGCCTTTTCAAGTAAGAAGGGAAAAAGAGCTAGAAGGTGCAGAGGGAATAGAAGGGGAAAGGGAGGGAAAGGACACACAAAATAATTAAAATGTGTTATATAGGGCCTTTTAGTTTAACTCGGTGGTTTAAGAGCCTGCATGGATAATCTCAGTCAGGCACAGGGGAAGCTGGTTCGATCCCCAGACCCACACTTAAGGCAAGCTGAGACAGCCAAAAAAAAAAAAAAATCCTAAAATGTGTTATATAAAAACTCCCTCACTGTTGGGCACTGGGCTGCATAAGGTTAAGTTGTTCACCATAGGGCTCTCTAGCTGTGTTACAAGAGTTCACATTCACAGCCTTTGAAGGCAATGTTGAATGTACTTAATGTCATGGAAGTATATAAATAAAAATGATTAAAATCATGCCATCATAAAAATAATAAGACAACAAGTAGCCTATTTTTGTTGAAATGTGAAAGTTTGTGCCTGTTTTTCCTTCTAACCTAATTTAAAAATAAGCACAGCATCTGAATAGACAGCTTCCCAAAGAAGATGTACAAATGGCCAAGAATTGGAAAAGATGGTCCACATCTTTCTAGCCATCAGGAAATGACAAAGTAGAACCATAATGAAAGACCATTATACAGCCACTAGAATGGCCATGACCAAAAAGACAGATGACAGGAGGCACTGTTAAAAGTGTAATCACATGGAAATGTGGTGAAAGGACCATGTAACAGAGTGGCCTTTGCACAAAATAGTGCGCAGCTACTCACAAAGTGAAGCAGTATATGATATCATAGGATCCAGCAAATTCACCCCAAGCATGCACTCAAGAAAAATAAAAGCATATATCTACAAAAACTTGAATACAAATGACAGCACACAATTATTATTATTATTATTATTATTATATTTACTAGAGTCTACAGAATCTTACTACATAGATCAGACTTGTAGTAATCAGCCTGCTTACAGCCTCCCAAACGCTCGTTTTATAGGTGCACCACCATGCCTAGTCTCAATCACCTTCTCAGTGCACCCCAAGGGCAGGGCTGGCACAGTACACTGGAGATCAAACCTTGGCCCCTGTGGCTGCCTAAACAGGTGCTTTAATCCACTGAGCTATCTGGCCAGCCCTAGCATTATTAATAACAACCAAAAAATGGAAACCCAGATGACCAACAGTTGATAAATGGAAAAATAAAATGTGCTATGTCCATACAATCAAATGTTATTCAATATATGGCCCGGTGAGATAGCTCAGCGGTTTAAAGCACCTCCTTAGGCAAGCTTAGACAGCCTCAGGGACCATGGTTCAATCCCTGGCACCACATGCTGTGCCAACTCCACCCCCAGTGCAGGCTGAGCCAGCCATAACATAAATAAATAAAGTTTAAAAATTTACATATTATTTATATAAAGAAATAATAAAGTACTTATATTTTGTACAACATCAACCTTGAAAAGTTATGCTAAGAGGAAGAAGCTAGAAGCAAAAATGATACACTGGGGCCAGGGAGATAGCTCAGTAGACTAAGTGCTTGCTAGCAAGTGCAGGGTTCTGAGTTCAATTCCCGGTTCTGTAAACAAACAAACAAACAAACAAACAAACAAAAAAGATGCACTGTATTGTACTGCGGTAGCTCCTCTTTGGGTGCTCATTCTGAGAGGCGGCAGACAGAACCAACTGACAAAACAGCAAGCAAGTACACAATGGGGAATGACCAGGTGTATCTTTATTAGAGAGAATAAAAAGAAAAGCCTCCTCCCAAGGTGGAAGGCTTCAAAGGTGGAAAAACCTTCAGATGTTCAAGTCAGGGGCCTTTATACATTCTTTGTTACAAGTATATGTGACCGAACACAGGGATGTTGTTTGCATGGCCGAGGTTTTAACATCTAGAAGGCAGGTTATTTTGTTTGCATTTCACTCTTTGAAGGCTCTTTCTATTTTACTTACAGACTTGTTCTTTGCCCTTTGCATTCTACTCTGACCCTGACAGTTTACTCACATTACTTATTCAGGACATGTGTCTGCCCTGTCTGCCTTTTTAAAAATATCCTGGCCTTAATATGATTCAATATGATTCTATTTATATGAAATGTCCGGAATAGGTGACTACGTAGAAATAAAAAGTAGATTTAGTGGCTGCCAGGGACTGGGAGGTTTGGGAAGAATTGAGGGGTAACTGATAATGGGTAAGAGGTTTCTTCGTGAGGTGATAAAATATTCTAAAATAAATTGTTGCAGCTATCTGTGAATATAGTAAAAATACTAATACAAGCCATACAATGTCTACTTTAAATGGGTAACTTCATAGTGTGTGAATTATGTCAATAAAACTGTTAAAAGAGATAGGTGAATTTTTTTTAATGAAAGAGCTGTTTAGGTTTGGAAATAGACAGATGTACATATAAGTATTTAGATCTCTAACAAATATTGATAACTGAAAAAAAATACAAGGCAGGATGTAGGAAGTGTACCATTTCGGTGAGGCGTGGTATTACACGCTTGTAATCCCAGCATGAGGCTGAGGCAGGAAAATTACAAGTCTCAGGCCAGCCTCAGCAATTTAGCAACTTAGTCAAAACTGCCCTAAAATTAAAAATTGAAAAGGCTGAGAATGTAGCTCAGTTGAAAAATCCAGGTTTCAATCCTTAGTACAGAGAGAGAGGAACTGTTTTCTGTTTTAAAGAAAGAAATTTATTACGTACATGTATAATTACTTACGTATGCATAGTTTATCTCTACAGCCTTTCTCAAGCAGAGATTGAAGCCCTATAAACAATTATTCCTGTGACCATTTTTCTCAGTTTTTCCAAAATGACTTCTAACTAATGTCATTCTAGATGTGTGGAAGATCAGCTTATTTACTGTAAGATGAATATCTAGGGCACTGGGCTGTGCTGTTTGCCAGTGGACTACGGAGGGGAAGAAAATTATTCTGAGAACTATATGCACTTTCCTCCTTTTTGAAATTTTAAAACAAAAGGAAATATTGATGAAAAATGTTTTTGAAGCAAGGTGTAGCTACACAGTTCAGGCTGGACTTGAACTATTGTAATAAATAGTACAGACTATTCTTGTAACGGAAAAGAGAAAATTACATTTAGCTAAAGACAATTGTCTTGCAGAACTCAGTAAGAACATGATGGCAATATCTGATAACATTTTTGTGGAACCAAAGATGCACATTTTGTGTTTTTAGGTTTTTAAAAATGGAGGCACATTTTATAGTTCATGGAATTTCCCAGTTGCTGTTGGCCTGGCAGCAATTGTACTGTAGTTGTCATTGCCTGACACCTGCTGGAAAGATCAAGAAAGTACTAGCATAAAAATCTGCCAAATAGGCATCAGCAACATGGAAGAAAACAACAGAGCAGCGCTGTTTCTTCCCTCAATATCGTCAACACTCTTAATGACAAAAAAAAAAAAAAATACAGTATGCGGGAAACCCAGAACAAATTGACAGGATCAAAAAGGAATTCAGACACATCATATCTCAACTGTGAATACGTCTTAGAAATATCTTAACTAGTTTATTTCATTTCAATGTTCTTTGTAACATATGTACAAGAATGACATACAATACAAATTCTTTTCTAAATAAACCATAAATAGAAGCCTCAAAAATTACAGAGTATAAGTAGTAAAAGTGTCTTGTGTCACAATTTCATTGAAAATAGTTGTTTCTTTCATAATGGCATACAAAATGAGCATTCATCTTCTAGTCAATGATGTTTCAGATAATATAAAATACATTCCATTCCGTATCCTGAACTGTATCTATCAGCATACTGGACTAAGGAAAAATGTTAATTTATCAGGCAACAACATATTTACTCACCAATTTTTTATCAAGTATTTATGAGTATTTAGTACATGTCAGGTTCTGGAGGCTGGAAGAAGAGACAGACAGACAGAGGCATAGACTTCACCTTCAATTAATTTAATTATTAAATAGGACAAAACTGGTCCTTAATTGTATTCCTCAAGAAACTCCAAGAAAAAAACTTTTCATGACTAATTAATTCACTTCTTCACAATGTACACTATCACACTGATTCTTTTTGAAATTAGATTTTTTTTTTTTTGCGGGACCAGGGAGCAAACTCAGAACCTTGCATTTGCCAGGCAGGCACTTGTGCCATGGAGCTATCTCCCTGGCCCTCTTTTTAAAATCATATGGTTAAATATTTCTTAGTTTTAGTTCATCCTACTTATTGCAAATATATGTCATAAACCCAAAGCCAGAATTGTGATACATCATTTAAAAAGAACATTTTCAAACCTATCACAAGTAGCCAAATGTGGGCAAAAGATATCAATAGGCAACTCACAGAAAAGAAATTGGTTAATGAAAAACTGCTCAACCTCATTCATAATTATTAAATATAAATTCAAGAAATGGGAAAACAGACTCTTGTCTATATAATTAGCAAAGATAGAAAAAGATTAATTCTAAACAGTATTGAGAAGGTATGGAAAAACAGATAAAATATTCCCATTCACTACTGTGGGATTGTGATGTGGATTAGTGTTTTAAGAGGCTGATTTGGCAATATCTACCTATTTTACTTCTATGTATCTAGCCTACAGAATTTGAACAGGTGCCCAAGATTTTATCTACAAAAGAAGACCACTACAGAATTGCTTGCTTGACTAGAGAAAAGCTGGAAGAAAGCCCAAATGTCCATGACTTGGGTGTTTAATAAACAATATTATACCCACACAAATGTCTACCAAGAAGGCATTATAAATGTCTAATTGAAGATGTCTGCCTAAAGATATGTGCTTATCTACCCTCCTTTTCACATTCCATTAAAATGATAATAAAAGAATACACTCTTAACAGCGAAGAAAGGGGATCTTAACAAATTTCTGAAAGCTTGGAAATATGTGAGCTGATAAAACAGAATGTAACAAGCCAATGTATCTAGCAGAATCCCAGTAAGTAAAGAGGTAGGAATCCCAGTAAAGAGGTAGGAAGTATTCCTGGTCAAACAGGAAGGGAGTCTGAAAACTACAGATTGACTTAAAAGCCTCTATGAAACAAATGTCTCCATTTGGATCCCTATGATCTCCCTCCCATCACCATCATATTTAGCATAGTAGACAAAGTCTTTGTCTTCTAGCCAAGAAGGAAATAGTGTAAGTGGGGGAGGAGAACAAGAACTAGAAGAAAAGAGAGAGAGAAAAAAGAAAATTAGAGAACACAACAAAAACAAACTATAAGCTGCGTGGAGAAAAATGAAAGATCATATAGATACTGTTGCCCAATAGCAAATGAAAAATTCATCTTAATCTGCTGGTATTTGGAGGCTGTCACCCTGAAGACAGTTTCCCTAACCCAAGTCTAACTGAGAAGTTGTTGTCACAAGCCCTGACTTGTTACACAGACATTACATAGATACCTTAGACTCCATTTTCAAGCAGAGACCTAGTTAGAAAGTGGGCCTATATACATGAAGTGGAGAAATTTGTAGCAATCATTTTCTTTCATTTTTAAACATAGAGACAGCAACCTTTTGTGTGTGTGTGTGTGTGTGTGTGTGTGTGTGTGTGGTACAAGGGATCAAACTCAGAACCTTGCACTTACCAGGCAAGCACTTCTGTCATTGAGCTATATTCCTGACCCTTAATACTTTGTTTTTTTTTTGTTTTGTTTTGTTTTGTTTTTTTGTCTTTTTGAGACAGGGTCTCAATGTATTTCAGGCTGGCATTGAGCTCACTTTGGTAGCCCAGGCTGGTCTCGAACTCACATCGATCCTCCTGTCTCAGCCTCCCAAGTGCTAGGATTACAGGCGTGAGCCACCACGCCCGGCGCTAATACTTTTTTTATTTGTGGAACTGGTGATTGAACTCAGGCCCTTGTGCTTGCCAGTAAAGCACTTATTCTACTGAGCTATCTCCCCAGCCCCTTAAATATCAAGAGACTGTCAAGGATTGCCGAATATATGAAGATAAGCAGCAGCGTGAAACTAGAAACCAAGAGCAAGTAGAATGAACACCAAAGAGAACAGCCATACCTCAAAGAAGAGTATAAGGTCCTAGTAAGAACAGCATGGGGTGAAAGGACCTATACTCAGACACTATATCATCTTGCATTATTGGGAAAAGAGAAAATTGAAAATTCTATTTCCAGACAGAAAAAGTAGGTTATCCATAAAGAAACAAAAATCAGATTTCTCATGAGCAAAACCAGATGTTAGAACATTTTAACATTATTTTTTGTAGTGTTTAAAAATGAACCAAGGGGGCTGGGGAGATAGCTCCATGGCACGAGTGCCTGCCTGGCAAGTGCAAAGTTGTGAGTTCAAACCCCAGTCTCACCAAAAAAAAAAAAAAAAAAAAAGAACCCAAGGACCTCACATCACACATGCTAAAACCACTGAGCTACATTGGCAGCCCAAACAAGACTTTAAACTTTTTGTCTTTGTCTTTTTTGAGGCAGGGTTTCCTTATGGAATTCAGGCTGACCTTGAACTCACTATGTAGCATAGGCTGGTCTCAGACTTACAATGATCCTGCTTCCTCAGCCTCCAAAGTGCTGGGATCACAGGTGTGAGCCATCATCTACAGCAACTTTTAAAATTTTCGGGGAAGGGGCCTGGCGGAATGGCCCAGTGGTCTAAAGCCCCTGCTTGGGTAAGCTTGGGCGGCTTCAGGGACCGCGGTTCGATCCCCAGCACCACATGCTGTGCCAGCCCTGCCCTCAGGGTGGGCTGAGCCAGCCATAAAAATGAGTGAATAAACAAAGGTTCTGAAACAAGGAAAAAATAAATGAAATTAAAATTTTGGGGGAATTACTTTTAATTTAGGATTCTAAATCAAGTATGAATAGAAAATATAATTTCAGAAATGTAAAACTCAAAAAATACCTCCTGCATGTTCATTCTTAGTATGTTATATAAAGATATATTGTAACAGGGCTAGGGATATAGCTTAGTGGTAAAGAACTTGCATAGTATGTACAAGGGCCTAAATTCAATCACCAGCAACCCCACCTCCCAAAAAGGTATATTCTAACAAAACTAAGCTTAAAGACATGGGAAATAAGAAATGGTAGATTTACTAGAAAGGAAAACAAAATTCCAGGATGACAACTATGAAGGAAGCATGCAAAACAATCAGAAAAAAAGAGATGTTTTTTTTTTGTTTGTTTGTTTGGTTTTTTTTTTTTTTAGAAGAAAGAAATACATTTCAATCAGTGAATAGAATAAAAAAGAATCTACCTGGGCATGTGGCATATGCCTATAATTCCAACATTCTAGGAGGCTGAGGCAAGAGGGCCACAAGTTCCGGCCCTATTTGAGCAACTCAGCAAGACCTTGTCTGAAAATAAAAAATAAAAAGAGCTGGGAATGCAACTCAATGGGCAATAGGTAGACCCTGGATCTAATCTCCATTTCACACACACACACACACACACACACACACACACACACACACACACACCATTGAGGGAAATCATTTCTCTTTTATCAAAAAGGAAATATAGAAGGCAACTAAAAACTCTAGAAAAAAGAATAAGTAAATGCTATACAAGAAAATAACAGAAAAATGAAGCTAGATTCCATTCCTGATAACATGGTGGATTATGTATTTGAACTAACCCTCTCAGAAAGTCACTTCAGAGGCTGAATAAAACACAAAACATCTGAAGTATCAGAGCACATATTAAAGATTTATTAAAATAACTAAAATGAAATTCCTATGGATATGTGTTATATACTAAAACTGCTCTTGCCCTGGAAGCATTTGCAAAACCTAGAACTTTCAGTTAAAATCTTTATGAACTGCTGGATCCATTCAAGGTGTAACCAAAAAGAAGTGAGTTCGTCTAAATTGAGTTCAGAGGCCTGCTTCTTTGTTCACTTATTTGCTTGTTTGTTTCTGACAGAGATTTTGCTGTGTAGTTCAGGCTGGCCTTGAACTCAGAGTGATCCTCCTCCCAAGTGCTGGAATTGTGCTCAGATTAGAGGTCCTGAAGGTCTATACCGGCTGGAACCGGAAAGGGCTACAACTTTAACCAGGGAAAATCAGAAAATAACCCCACCCAAGAGTTCTGAAGGAAAAGTTGCCTTGGATTTGAACACAGTCTAGGAAAGAAATGTGTCCTCAAGAAATAGAACATTAAGCTAGTCTTTGAACAGATTTATAGTTAAAATACACTCTATCACCTGGTGGTCTAAAAACCTTTACTTAGTTTATATAGTCTGAAAATGCACTGGGGAGATAGTTCAGTGGCTTTAGCACCTGCCTCACAAGCACAGTCTTGAGTTCAGTCCCTGGTACCAAAGCTTAGAACAAACATGTATATAAGCCAGGAGACTGAGGCAGGAGGATCACCACTTGTTCAAGGCCAGCCTGGGCTACAAAATGAGTTCAGAGCCAGCCTGAACTGCATAGTGAAACCTTATCTCAAAAATTTGAAAATGCAAATTTTGGCAAGTATGTCTACTCTTTTTAAGCATTTTTATATTATACATAATGAAATATACATAATACCTGCCTGGAAAGTGCAAGGTCCAGAGTTTGATCCCTGGTACCACAAAAAGTTAAAATATATCTATATCTATATCTATATCTATATCTATATCTATATCTATATCTATATCTATATATATTTATTCAATACATAAATATATTCATCATGGGGTATTGATATATGTACACCTTGTGCCTTGATCCTTCTTACTTTGTCTTTCCCATCCTCTCTCTCTCATTTGAAATCTCATAATTACTGACAGGAGTATAAATTGATGTGACCACTTTGGAAAAGCAGTAAAGATAAACATGCCCTATGACACACAAATTCTATTCCTACATAAACACTCAACAGAAATGAGTGTATATGTCCATCACAAGACATATGCATGAATATTCAACTTTATTCATAGCACTCAGCATTATAAACTCTTCAAACTCTTTAGGAGAAGAACAAATCAATAAGCAGTAGCATGTCTATACAAAGGAATACTACTTCGCATTTATTATTTATTTATTTTTGTCTCACTAAGCAGTTCAGGCTGGCCTTGAGCTCACTTTTGTAGCCCAGGCTGGTATTGAACTTGCACCGATCTTCCTGCCTCAGCCTCCCAAGTGCTGGGATTATAGGTATGTGCCACCATGCCCAGCTAAAATTATTTTTTAAACTTTATTTATTTCTTTGTTTATGTTATGGCTGGCCTAGCCTGCCCTGGGGGTGGGGCTGGCACAGTATTTGACACCAGGGATTGAACCGTGGTCTCTGAGGTTGCCTGAGCTTGTCTAAGCAGCCAGTTTAGACCACAGAGCTATCTTGCTGGCCCTAGGAATACCACTTCACATTTACAATGAGCCAACTTTTGATACAGGTGACAAGATGAATGAATCTCAAAAACACTATTCTGAACAAATGAATCTAGATTCAGCAAGCACATATGATTTGATTGCACTTAAAAGAACTTCTGGAGAAGGCAGGAAGCTGATGAAGGGTTGCCAGGGACCGTTGTCAGGGAAGACTAACAAGGGGCTTGCATGCAGTTTCTGGACTAAAGAAATATTCTCTCATGATGAATACCCAGATGAATTCATCTGTCAAAAGCCATAAAACTGTACCTATGAAATAAGTACATTTTATACGATGTAAATAATATTTGAAAAGTTTATTTAAAATTGTTTTTTAAATGTGTAAAAATGAAGTATAATATTGTGATTACAACTTAATGGATGGAGATGGCCTAGTTTTAAAGTCAACACTCTGGTTCTCCTAGTGCAAAAGTAAAAATTATGGACAATGACTGTAATGGAGCTAGATAATAGGCTATTCCCTGCTGGGGCAGTTATAGCTTAGCAGCACAGTGCCTGCCTGGCGAGCACAAGGTCCTGAATTTGATTCTTCATAACAACAACAAACAGACATTCCCATTAACTCCACACCTGAGGACAGGGTACAAGCTATGAACTTCTAATAGAAGTATGGCATTGTATAAAAGGAAACAAAAGGAAGAAATGTGGCAAGAGTCAGAGCACAGAATCCCTAAGTCATCGAAGTGCCTCACTAGAAAACGGAGAGGACTAGCCTGAGTACAGAAGGGAGTTTTTGTATGTTCCAGTAGCAAGGAAAACCTGAAGAGCCGGGCGTGGTGGCTCACGCCTGTAATCCCAGCACTCGGGAGGCTGAGGCAGGAGGATTGGTGTGAGTTCGAGACCAGCCTGAGCTACAAAAGTGAGCTCAAGGCTGGCCTGAACTGCATAGCGAGACCCTGTCTCAAAATACAAAAAAAAGGAAAACCTGAAGAGATTGAACCAATCTGGGTCTGGAGCGTCGACAGTCTTCTAAACGCTCAAAAGTCACCAGGTTTAACCCTGTTCGGGGACAAAGCTCCACACAGAGAAGAAACTATTGGGAAGAGAATCCAATGTAACTAGCACAACTAGAGAAGGACCCAGCACAAGTGGCAGGAGGGGCGGCACTGTAGCATTGGAGAGGAAGCGACATTTTTTAACAACTACACTAAAGCAACAGAAGAGGGAGCTAAAAGCCATAAAATTAAAAGTCTTTCAGAAGCCAGACTCCTAAAATTAAAAAATAATCACGTAAAAATGAACAGAAAGAATCAAGGTTATTTTTATTACAAGAAAACCAGATATGAATAAAGGAGAACTACACTCCTCAACAGTGAGACCATGAAAGAAAAACATGAAAAATATAGTAAAAAGATATTAAGAAAATGATTCCAGGTATGAAAGAACAACATAAATCAGAGTTTTAGAAAACTACAAAATTAGGTAATAGAACTAAGGAAAGAATTAGAAATAAGAAAAAAGTAGAAATGAATTCTAAACTAAGCGCACAAGACCTCCTAGTATAAAATGCCTTCAGGAAATTAGAAGATTAAAAGAATGTTTTTTAATCTGAGAGGAAAAGAATAAAGAAATAAGAACGAGTTCAGAAAAAGTGATATGTTTATAAGATAAAGAAAATCCAGCATACGTAGAATAAAATGAAAACAAAGCAGAAGACAATAGATAATAAAGATTACATTAAAGTTTTCCTGAAGCAACAAAGACTTAAAACAACATATTGAAAAGGCAGTTTATGGATAATCAACCCAAAATAACCAACATTAAGATATATCCTATTGAGGGGCTGTGGATACTGTGGATATAGCTCAGTGGTAGAGTGCTTGCTTAGCATACACAAGGCCCTGCGTTCAATCCCCAGTAACACACACACACACACACACACACACACACACACACATACACACACACACTGGCTGCTCTAAGATATATCCTAGTGAAATTATTGGATTATTTTTTTGGTTAGAGATTAAACCCATGGCTTCACATATGCTAGAGAAGTACTTCACTACTGAGCTATACCCTCAGTTCTTTTTACTTTTTATTTTGGAATAGGATCCTGCTAAGTTGCCTCAAGCATGCCTAAAACTTGAGAAACTCTTGAGTGGCTCAAATTATAGATGTATATCACTACAACTGGCCAAAGTTAACACATTTTAAAAATCATATGCATCCACGCAAAGATGACAAAGGAAAGAAAATCAGCTAGTAATCACATTTATTGACAATAATGCTTTAGACGAAAACAAAGAAAAGCAACATATTCATAATACACAGAAAGACATCACTCGACTGTTATGAACCGCATTGTGTCCATCCTCCCAAAAAGGTCCTATGATTAAGGCATAATTCCTAATTCGATGCAACTAGCATCTAACAAGATGAGGAATTTGGGTTTAGATTGTTTTCTTAGCATATGCTGATCCCTAGGGGTGTGTGTGTGTGTGTGTGTGTGTGTCTGTGTGTGTCTGTGTGTGTGTGTGTCCATGTGTGTGTGTCTGTGTGTGTGGTATATGTATGTCGAGGAGCAAGAAAGTGTGAGAGAGAGACAGAGATGGAGACACAGAGAGAACTAAGACACATGAAGATACCAGAGCTAAGACCACATGAGGACAAAGTGAAAAGCACCCATCTGTAAGCCAAATCTGTCAACACTTTGATCTTGGGCTTCTCACCTCCAGAAGTGCTAGAAAACACATTTTTATTGCTTAAGTCATCCAGTCTATGGCTTCTTATGGCAGCCTTAGAAAATGAACATTTCAAGGATAGAGGCTACAAACTATTATCAACATTACCTCTCTCAGAAAATACTGCTCTTGTGATCTCTTTCTAAGGAATCTGCTACAGAACAAAAATCCAGAAAAATAAAACCTTAGAAATATATTGACATTAAGATTTTTGTAAGTATTAAGTAAAATCTTTATATTGTGTATTTTGTATAAAGCAAAAGAGTGATTATGTGATATTCCAAATCTATTACTTTCTGTGTAACCTAGATTCACATGTGAGATAGCTAAGAAAAACCCTATAAACCTGAATTTGAAAAAAAGTGGTATGAACTCTATCACATTTTTTTTCTTCAGAAAAGTTTAGAAAAATTTATCATCCCAGTAGCTGTGAGTACTGCTAGCATCTTAATAATCGTCTTGAAATGATTTGCTACTAAAAGAAAAAATCAGGGCTTTTTAGACAAGTGGCTGTTTGAAATTTGGGCTAGAAAATCAACAAATAAACCTGAAGCATAAACATGTTTAACTCTATGAGTATATCGTTATTTTGTTTCTTTTTTTTTTATTATTTTTTTATTTTTTTATTTTATTTTATTTTTTTATTTATTTATTTATTTATTTTTTTGTCTTTTTGAGACAGGGTCTCGCTATGCAGTTGAGGCTGGTCCTGCGCTCACTTTTGTAGCCCAGGCTGGTCTCGAACTCGCACCAATCCTCCTGCCTCAGCCTCCCAAGTGCTGGGATTACAGGTGTGAGCCACCACGCCCGGCTTATTTTGTTTCTTAAATTGCTGAAATTATTAGAACAATGGAGAACCAGATCACTACTTTGAAAATGGTAAAGAAAAAAACTCAGACTTTACCCCGATTTTCCTTAACAAACTATACAACTGGGCAGCCAAATAATAAATGGAAGGATGTTTCTCTATTGAAGCAAATGAATGATGAATAACAGAATTAATATACCAACATTTTACAAGATTCAGTGAATACATGGGTCTAGGCTTCAAGCATCAAGTGATTTTTAACTGCACAAGATGCAGCTAGATATTATATGCCTCCTGGTGGAAGAATATAAAGTCATCTAGAAAATAATCTCTCCCCACACCTCAAATCTGAACCCAACCATACCCATTGATCCAATTACTAATATATGCCACAGAGAATATGGTAAACTAAACCATAGGGGGCAAACAGAAACATCCATACTGGGGAACTGCAAATGAAATTGCTATTGCTTCAGTGAATAAGCTGTGGGGGTGGGGTGGAAATGGACTCAGGGCATAGCTCAGCAATAGCGTACTGGCAGGATATCCTGGTTTCAATGTCCAGTACCACAAAGGAAGGAAGGAAGGAAGTGAGGGACAGAGGGACAAATGGAGGGAGGGAGAGATAGAAGAGTAAGGAAAGGAAAGGGAAAAACAAAACAGAAAGAATGTTCTTTGGCTGGGTGCAGTGACACACATATATGGAGTCCCAGCATCAAGAAGCTGAGGTGGGAGGATCCCCTTGAGAAAAACTTTTAGACCAGCCTGGCCAGCATAGTAAGGCCTTGTCTTTTTTAAAAAAGATATTACATCAAAACATTAAAAATAACATAATTTCAAAATTGGAGTAAGTAGTGGAGGTGCAGACAGTGGGATAAGTGAGTTAGTCAAAAGGTAATACATGAAGGAAATAGGATAGACATGTTATTCGATCTCAGAGAGCAAACTAGTCAAGCAATGGCCATGACTCATCCAGATGGCTGACAATGACAAGTTCTACAAAATGCTGTACATGGTTTCAAGGTAAATGCTGAGGGGATTTGACTGACCTTGGAAGATACAAAAGTTACATGTTTTGCTACTGGTCTTGCTTTCACTTGGCCTTAACCATCCAGCAGAAAAGTTTAACCATGAGGTATAAAAAGTAAAGCCAGATTAATACCCTGAGCTGTAAAAGGCTCAAGTCAACAGCTTCCAACATTGCCAGTTCTACTGATAACCCACTAGTATTATGGAATATTGGATTATGCAAACAACTACTTTCTCTTAGCTCAATGAGAAGAAATGTTTGTGCCAATAGTGTTTAGAAAAGTTACATCTGCATCTTGTACTCTAAACAACTACTATGAAGACACTATGCATTGTATTAATTATTGTGGCTACCCTACTAACATGTTTTGAAACTGTCATATTGTTATTTCTTGTTAAAAGTAATAAAAAATTTTTAAAAAAATAAATTATGGGGGTTGGGAAGATAGGTCCGTGGCATAAGTGCCTACCTGGCAAGTGCACAGTCATGAGTTCAAACCCTGGTACTGCAAAAAAAAAAAAAAAAAATGATGCTAACCACCAGAAGAATTGAAACCAGAAATTATTAAAAGTCATTATCTCTGAAAAGTAAAATTAGAGGCAGGAAAGTGGAATCAAGTGATTTCTTACAAATCAATTAATTTAAACAGAAAAATTAAAAATAATAAATTTAAAAAACAGATTAGTAGAACAGTTACAATAATTAATACATTACATATAATTGCCTTTGTAGTAGTTCTTCAGAATATAAGATAAGGCATGATATCTTGTCTGCAAAACTTTCTTTTCAGTAAACTAAGAGAAACCAGCTGTATAACTCCCTTGTGTATAAATACATTTTTTCTTTTTCCCTTACTTCCTTTCCCCTTTTCCCCATTACAGTTTGTCTTTTCTTTTCAACAGTTTGTCCTCAATTAAAAATCATTTTGTTTGGTAAGTGCAGGGAACAGGGTTTGATCCCGTCCTGCATGCTTTGCTGGACCCACCCCCAGGGCATGCTGAGCTGGGGAAGGAGTCCAGGGAAGTGGTGGCTCAAGCCTGTGAGTCCAGCGCTGGGGAGGCTGAGAACAGGAGTATCACTATGAGTCTTAGTTGTGTAGGGAGACCCTGTACCAAATACATAAATGAAAAACAATAAATAAAAATCATTTTATATTGCACGCTTTTTCATGATGTTACTTTGTCTTTTTCTAGTTGAACTCTCTACCGCTAAGCTATGTACTTATCTCTTTTTTCATCTTTTTATTTTGAGACAGGATATTACTAAAATGCCCGGGTTAGCCTCAAACTTGTGTTCCTTGTGCCACAGCCTGCTGATTAGCTGGGATTACTGGCATATGCCAACATGCCTAATTTGTATTAGATTTTTTTCAAAAAATAGTTTAACTTAAGCTAGCTCTATATGTACTGGCATGGGAAGATATCCAAATTCTATGATAAGCAACAATGACCAAAAACAAATGTTTCAGTGTTGTATGTTTAGTATGATCCAACTCTTGTTTAAAAAAATAAAACTAGACATATTAGTACTATAGGAATGGCCTCCTATATAAATATACACCAACCAATCAAGACAACATATCTTTTGGTGGTATGAGGACAGAGAATTTTTCTTTCAAAGTTATAACTTTACATAATATTTGTTTCAAATTCAGTGAGAGTGTATTATTTTTATAATTAGCAAAAACACTGAGAGAATCAGGAAGAAAAAAGAAGGGGGGAAGTTGAAGGAGGAGGAGGAGAAAGGAGAGGAGAGGAGAGGAGAGGAGAGGAGAGGAGAGGAGAGGAGAGGAGAGGAAAGAGGGGAAGATAATGACAATCTCATAGTTCTCAAGAAAGCTTCAGTTTATAAACTGAAATATTCACTTTGATTTAAACAAAACTGAACCATGACTAACTAGGGAAAATGGTGAGAATATTTTTCTCAACTGACTAGCAGAATATACTTTTTGTTACTGGTCAATATTCATAGTTTTGAATAAAAAATGCCAGAGAAATAGCTCAGTACCTACCTGGCAAGTGCAAGGTCCTGAGTTTGATTGCTGGTACTAAAAAAAAAAAAATTAACACACCTCTACATATGAGTTTCTGATCAGGAGTTCAGTTCTTTAAATGATGAACATCTGCTTTAAGCTACAGCTGTATTCTTCCCCTTTGCTTCAAGGGAAAGCTTCACAGAGACAATCAATAACCTTGTCTTCAACAGTTGAATGTACATGGCAGTGGTTTGCAAAAGTATGGTTCCTAAATCAGCACATAAATTCTGAGGCTCCATCAAGAACTATTGAATAGGAATCTTTGGGAGTTGGGGCCCAGACATCTAGGCTTTAACAACCCCCTAGCCAGGGCTCCCAGATAAAATACTCAGTTAAGTTTGAATCCAGAGAAGGACAGGAAAGGGAGTGAGGGAAAGAGATATATCTTTGTGTGTAAGCAGGATGGTTTGGGCAAGGGTACTGCAGGTTTCTGCTGGTCTGTGGAAGGGAGCTGTTAATATTTAATATTTTTCACATTTTTTAAGGAAAGATCTACAGGTTGTTCAGGGTTTCACTGCTAGAACAGACTCATAGGGATCTGCATGTTTACAACCTCCCAAGAGCTGGGATTAGAGGTGTGCGCCACCAAACCCAGTCTCTGTTTTTCACTTCTTTGCTTTTTTTTTTTTTTTTTTTTTTTTTTTTTTTTTTTTTTTTTTTTTTTTTTTTTTTTTTTTTTTTTTTTTTTTTTTTTTTTTTTTTTTTTTTTTTTTTTTTTTTTTTTTTTTTTTTTTTTTTTTTTGCGGGGCCTGGAATCAAACTCACGACCTTCCACTTGCCAGGCAGGCACTTGTGCCACGGAGCTATTTCCCCAGCCCATTGTTTTTCACTTCTTGTTTCAATTTTTTTCCTTTTTTCTCTTAATATTTTACAACTTTTTTTCTTTCTTCTTCAAATTTTGGATGCCTGTATCTGATAATCTGAACAAGTATTTGCAAGACAACACTACACAATGCAACAAATATTGTCAAATTCATATTATTCTGTTTAGTGAAATTCTGTATCATTTGTAATTTTTTGTTGTAATACCATTTTGTACTCTTTTTAAAAAATAAAAAAAATGTAAAAAGTTTGAATGCAGATAAATAATTAATGAATTTCAGTATAAATATTTCTGGTGTTTAGGATAGTTATATTCAAATGTAATTGAAGATCCTCAGTTAATTTCTTATACGTGTGAGTGTGTATGTGTGTGTGTGTGTGTGTGTGTGTGTGTGTGTGTACACGGTTGATTTTCTAAATCGGGTAACTCCTCACTCCATATAATTCTTATCCTTGCTAGTTTGAGAGCTTAGAGGCAAAACACGAAGCTTCCTGTCTTTGCTTCAGATAAACACGAGTCCAGCACAGTTCCCTAACCCGTATGGAATTTAACAAGTATGACTGGCATCTCCTTATGACAAAGAATACCATGACAGAGAAGCAGACATGTGGGAAGAAAGCCATCAGCCTCAGGGCCTAGAGTGAAGGTTAGCAAAAAAAGGCCTGGATTTCACCAGAAAATTAAAACATATTCAGTGCCTCCAACTCTAGTGCTCCTACATAAAACACTGTTGCCACACAAGGCACACCTTTGGATGACAGGGAGAGAGGACTGAGGTGGGCGGAGGATGTAAGTGAGAGGAAGACAGAAATCTCTAACAGAGAGAAAAATAAGAGTACAAAGGGCATTGGAACGGGACTTTGACTTAGAACTGGCCACAGCCAATTTGTGCTCGCATCAGCTTGGTTCCCACTGACTTTAAGGGAGACAAAACTGCAGAACCGGAAGCATCGTTCTCTGGGTTTAAAGAGTATCCTGGGAAGTACTGGCCAGTCATGTGAGTCTCTAAAGCAATGTTTTCAATTAGAGACGATTCTAACCCCTAGCAACCTCTGAAGACATTTTTGGTTGTCAAAATATGGCCGCCAGGAAAAAATGCGGGGGCGTGTTGATGACATCTAGTGGACAGAACCCGGAGAGACAGTGGAGCAGCAGCGCAAGACAGCTCCCCACAACGAAGAATTAACCAGCTTCAGAAGACAAATCCCGAGGCCCAGAAATTCTGTCATAAAGTTGGTCAGTGCAGAGGCCTCATTTCTAACAGCTTCCTCCCTTACACCAAACCACTGCCTCCTCCAGAACGGGGATATTCCATACACACACATTCGAAATGTAGCACCTTTTCGAAAGAAGGTTACTTTCTTTCTTTCACACACTATCCTCCTTATTAGACAACAACCCAATGCTCTTTATTCCTGAGCGGACAACTTGAGAAAAACTACCAGGAATAATAGCTGTATACCTTCACTCTCCGTTTTCACTCTTTGGTTGATGCTTCTTGTCATTAATTCCAAATGACGTACTGAAGCCAACACATTGTTTTTAATTCTCCAAAGTTCTGGGCTGAGAGTGTGGCACAGTGGTTGAGCTCGTGTGCTTAACAACAACAACAAAAGAACAATTTTTGGGGAAAAAGTAGTTTAGTTAGCTATTTAGGGCTGGCATCTGCTCTGTTCACAACACTGACTGTTACCCCTGTGCATATTTACAAGCTTACATGACTCTTACAATTCTGCTCTGGAAAAGCTTCCAGAAGCAGGGGGAAGCTCTTAGGTTATTTGAATATGTAGGTTCTCTCCCAACATTCCCAGGTGCTCCTAAAATGGAATAAGAGAATAGGAGGGAAGGAGATCTAAAGGGTCCTATCTAGATTTGAGGTTTGAGCAACTCAGCAATAATAGTGTGATTACTGAGATTGGAAAGACACAGGGAGAAATAAGTATGTCAGGCAAAATAGGAGTTCTACTTCACACATTAAAAAAAGAAGAAATTCCCTTCTTGTGTCCCCAGCCTCTGTTTCTCTCAACCTGTACAAGTGAACAAACTTTTCTTTTAAAACAAACAGAACCCTTCCCAAACTGAATAGTTTCTCTTTCCTTCTCTTTATATGTAAACTTCTTGAAAAGATTATTATATGGACAGTAGTCTCTCTTTATCCACAGTGAATATATTCAAGACTCCAAGTAGATATCTGAAACTGTAAATAGTTATAAATCATGTATATATATATATATATATATATATATATATATATATATATATGTTTTCTCATATATATCTGAGATAAATTAATGACTTAGCACTTAGTTATTAGAGATTAATAACAATAACTAATAATAAAATAGAGCCATTCACTGGGCATGGTGGTACACACCTGTGATCCCAGTGCTTGGGAGGCTGAGGTAGAAGGATCAGTGTGAATTTGAAGCCAGTCTGGGTTACAAAAGTGAGCTCAAGGCCAGCCTGAACCGCATAGCAAGACTCTGTCTGGAAAAGAAAAAAAAAGCTGTCATAATAATGCACTATAATAAAAGTTGCTTGAATGTACTCCATCTGATGATGTTATTGTTCTGTACTTAATATTCTTATAATAATGTTAGATGATATTTAAAGAAAGCACTGTGTGACTTGGTGGCTGCTCATTGGCACATATAAATTAGCATCATTATTCTTGCATTTTGTGCCTATTATTGAATAAAATAAAGATTGCTTCAATATAAACACTGCAATCCTGTAACAACTGATGTAACAACCAAGACAGCTACTAAGAGACTAATGAGTAAGTAATGTATATAATGTGGATACTCTAGGCAAATTGATGATTCACATCACAGTTGAGTTGGAGTGCGACCACTCAGCACTTTCACCATAATGCTTAAAACAGTGTGCAATTCAAACCTTGTGGTCTGACATGGCGTTGCACAGCTATAATCCCATTACTTGGGAAATTGGAGCAGGAGGATTGCCACACATTTGAGGCCATCCTGGGCTAGGTAGGTCAGCCTGCACTACAAAGCAAGACCTGTCTCAAAAAATCATTGTGAGTTATTAATTTCTGGAACTTTCCATTTAATATTTTCAGAGCAACACTGAACACAGGTCCCTGAAACTTCCAACCAAGTAGGGAAGCTGGGTTAAGTGGCACATGACTGAATCTCAGCACTCTGGATGGCTGAAGTAGAAGGTTTGTGCTTTCTAGCCCAGCCCAGGTAATTTAACAACTGAGAGAAACATTACTTCAAATTTTTAAAAATGTAAACATTCCAAGAAGTAGGGTTGTGAGAAGGCCCTGGGCTCAATCCCCAGCACTTCCCTGAAAAATATAATATTGAAAGGGAGAAAAAGTGACTGGACTATGAAGAACTCTGACAGACACCTCAGCCAGATGACAAAGGCCAACACTAATGGTGGTAAGTCATTTTGATAGTATTTGTCCTTGACATAATATGATGAAAGTTCTTTTAACCACTTTAATCTTCCTCTCCCAAATCCATAACCTCATCTTAATTATGAGAAACATACAAATCCCAAAGTTCTGCAAAACAGCTGAGAGTACTCCTCAAAATCATCAAGGTCATCAAAAACAATGTCTGAGAAATTGCCACAGGCCTAAGATGTCCAAGAGAACATGATAACTAAATATAATGTGGTATTTTGGATAGCATATTGGAAGAGATAAAGGTCATTAGATTAAAATGCAGGAACCATTAATAAAGTATGAGTTTTTAATAATAATATATCAGTATTGCTTCACTAATTGCAACAAATTTGCTATATAATGACATAAATAATAATAGGAGAAACTGGATGGGATATAGGGTATCTGGGAATTCTGTATCATGTAAATTTTCCTTAAATGTAAAACTATTCTAAAAGTCAATATTTTAATTATTGTTGTTGTTATTTTTGTGATGCTAGAAATTACTCCCAAGGCACATACAAAACAAGTGCTCTGCCGCTGACCCATACCCAAAACTATTCCTTCAGTAAACATTACTTTAAAAAAAAACTGTGGGGTCAGGGAGATAGCTCAGTAGAATAAGCACTTGCCTGGCAAGCATAGGGTCCTGAGTTCAATCCTCAGTACAGAAAAAAAAAACCAACTGTGATCTACAAATTCGATAGCTCACAAAATTGTCATAAACTGCAATTGAAAGGATTTCTTACTCCAAATCTACCCTTACAAAATGGCTAAGGGAAGCTCTCTAAATGGAAAAGAAATGAGAAACCCTGGAACTTCAGGAAGAATAGAACACTGCAGTGGGTAAAAGTGCTGATACATTTGCCTCTTCATGAGGTTCCTAAATCATATGTTATGACTAAAAGAAAAATTATAATGCCATCTGCTATGTAAAGGAAATGTATGTGCATGTACACACAGGAAATATTTAACACAATCATATATTTTTAAATGGAGAAGAAAAAGGTTTCAAATATAGACAAAGTTTCTTTTTTTTTTTTAATCTTTTATTATGTATGTATTTGGTACAGGTCCCCCTACACAGTTCAGACTTGTAGTGAACCTCCTGTCTCAGATTGCCCAGCAGAGGGCTTACAGGTGTGTATCCCCTGGGGCCAGCATGGGCATGTGGTATTGGGAATCAAACCCAGGTCCTTGTACTTGCCAGGTAGGCATTTATACTGCCCAGCTTTCTACCCCAGCCCCATAAGCAATATTTCTACACTTCACTCAAAGTGATAAAAAAAGAGTACCAAGACCGATAAGTTACATACTGTAATATCTAGAGAAAACACTAAGAATAGACTATACAGGAGTGTACCTTAAAAAGCCATTAAAAAATCAAGTCGAAACCCTTAAAACTTTTCAAGTAATTCCAAGAAAAGCAAGAGGCACAAAGAAACAGAAAATTAAATGTGGTAAACTCAACTTTCTATATATGGATAATTTCTGTGAGGGGTTGAGCTGTGTCCCCTAAAAGATATTTTGTTTGTTTGTTTGTTTGTTTTTTTATGGCCGGCTCAGCCTGCCCTGAGCGCAGGGCTGGTGCAGCATGTGGTGCCAGGGATCGAACCGCGGTCCCTGCAGCCACCTAAGCTTTCCTAAGCAGGTGCTTTAGACCACTGAGCCATCCTGCCAGGCCTCCCCTAAAAGATTGTGAAGTTCTAATACCCACTACCTTTAAAGGTGACGTTATTTAGAAGTAGGGTCTTTGTAGGCATAATCAAGTTAAAATGAAGGCATTAAGGTGGGTCCTAACCCACCTTATAAGGACAATATAACTATTGACCTTATTAAAAGGGCGAAACTTAAACTTAGTCCAGCATTCAGGAGTTTGGGACAGGAGAAGCCCAGCCTGGCTACATAGTAAGTTCAAGAGCAACATGAACTACATAGCAAGACCCTTCTCAAAAGACCTAAAATAAATACATAAATAGGAAATTTAAACCAAGATGTAGAGAAAGGAGACCACATAAAGATGCAAATACAGAGGGAAAATATCTAAATGAAAATGGAGGCAGGAATTGGAATTATGCCAAGACTTCCTGAGCTCATGTCCTTAGAACCTGGAATAGGCCAAGAAAGACCCTCTCCAGGAGGGTCTTTGGGCAAAGTGCAACATCCTGCTAAGGCCTTGGTTTTGGATCTCTAGCTTCCAGAACTGTGAAAGAACGAATCTGTGCCTTTTTAAGCCACCCAGCTAATGTTATTTTGTTACAGCAACTCTAGGATACCCATACTAGTTCGTAAAATGTAAACAGCCCAACTGAACCAAATTAAAAAACAGAGACTGGGCTTAGAGTTCTTCGCTGGTGGCAGCCAGCGCCTGACCCTGCCCCCTTCCTTCAGGCTCCCAGCTTCCAGGCAATCTTCACCAGCTTCCCAGAAGGGGAAGCGGGGAGCGTCACTGCGCCTAAGCAGGATCTAGGCGCGTCTAGGAGAGGGCCTGTCGCTGTCACCACCGCCTGGAAAGTCAGTTCTCTGCAGAGTCACAGGAAGAGGGGAGAGGACTAGAGGATACCAGTGTGTACAAGCTGAAATCATTGTAGAAGGACAAAGTTTGACAATTTATGATGTTCAAACTATCTAGTGAAAAAAACTGCAATAAATTCTTTCTCAAAATGACTGTAAATTAAATGTTACAGCAGATTATTTTTTTTCAAAATCCTGAATTTTGTATTGGAGAGAAAGTAACAAGATCACTGGACAGGAAGAAGGTAGAACAACTATACAATAGCTTTGAAAAACCTCAAGAAAAAAATAAATTTGACTAGATGATACACAGCAATTTTTTGATGACCGGGCACTTGCCCTGACCAGCATTAGTGGTTTGATCAAGGCATGGAAGTTCAGAGCCAGGATACAATATGAGTTCTCCAGACCACAGTTCACAGATGGGAATGGAAGAATTAGGATGTGACAGCACAGGAAAGCCAGAGGCTCAAATACACAAGAGGGACAAAGAACTGAAAGAACTAGGATGATTTAAAGATTTTTACCAATTTACTTCTAATTTTGCAAATGACCCAGTGGAATTTAGTACATAATGGAAGATTTAAATTCTTAAACCTATGGGATAAATCTTTGTTAAACATCATAAACGATCAATGCCAAAAGATACTTGGAATCTTCTTTTAGACTTGAGTACAATGATTGCAGGACACATCTAATTATGGTGAAGAAGGAGCATAGCCTGTGCTTATTGACGACTTTGTGGAATTTTAACGTCCTTAAACTTCTGGGACATAGCTGGGCATGGTGGCGGACAGCTGTAATCCCAGCACTTGGGAGGATGAGGCAGGAGTATCAGTGCAAGTTTGAGACCAGCCTGGGCTACAAAAGTGAGTTCAAGGCCACCCTAAACTGCATAGCGAGATCATGTCTCAAAAAGACAAAAAAAAAATTCTGGGACAAAAAATACAATAGTGTAGCACTAAAGGAACTTTCCAGAATGTACATAGTCTTTACAATAAATACAGCAGAGAATTGTACAGTCAGTTTTTGCTGGCTGGACTGAAGATCAATCCTTCCTATTTATAGTGAGAGTTAAGACAAAACTAAGGATACGTTTTGGACCATATCATATTTCATTCCTCTAATGGTAGTTTGGGCTTGTCTTCTAGTCTAGGCCATTCTAAATGTTTATAATTCCAACATTGTGGATTTCATCTTAATATCTGTGGGCCATCCTGGTTTATCCTCCCGTAAGTCTTAGAAGCTTTATAGTGATTTTGTTTGTTTGATTGTTTTGTGGAACTAAGGATTGAACTCGGGGCCTTGCACTTGTCAGGCAAGTGCTTATTCTACTGAGCCATCTCCCCAGCCCCTATAGTGATTTTTTTTAAAGATTTCTAATCTTCCATAAAGAACAATGCTGGGCTGGAGAGATAGTTCAGTGCCTTCAAGAGCCTGCCTGGTAAGCACAAGGTCCTCAGTTTGATCCCCAGTACCACAAAAAAAAAAAAAAAAAAAAAAAGTACAATGGTATTTTCATCATAAACAGTTTGGCACAAGAAATAAACATAATGAGTATGAAAAACAACTTGTAGGGCCAGCTGAATAGCTCAGTGGATTAAAGCACCTGCAAGCATGCCCAGGGGATGGGGATTCAATTCCCTGGGCCTGCCCTTTCATTCCCACGCCCAGTATCTAAGATGGCAATTGAGACTAGGTGTGGTGGCACACACCTGTAACCCCAGCTCTTGAGAGGCTGTAACCAGGCGGATCACTAGGAGTCTGATCTAGTAGTGACACCCAGAACATCCTGTAGACCCTTCCTTAAACTACAAGAGCAGTGCTGATAATATTTGCAATGAGAATGATACATTTAAGTGCACCAGCTGGGGTGATAGCTCAGTAGAATAAATGCCTGCCTGGCAAGCGTAAGGTCGTGAGTTTGAACCCCAGTCCTGCAAAATAAATAAATAAATCAATATAATAAATAAGTGCACCAGATCTGGAAAGGTGGTTTGGTGAGGAGGGATTTTTTTTCCTGGAAAATCACATGTATTGATGTAAGTAGAGTGTGTGTTGAAAGAAATGTCAAAACAAGCATTATGAAAATTTTTCAGCAAACTTGGTGCCTACCTGAAAAATGAATTGTATTTTAGACTCTCAATTCTAAAAATGTTCCACGGAATTAGTCTGTACTCACCCTACCCCTTTTTATATGTAATGGTCCTACAGGGAGCTTTTATTTAGCAAATCTTGGCATAATGTTAGATTCCACTCATAATGCCAGATTCTACATAATACACTATATAATTGATTTCATTATGTTTTTGAAATGTTTATATGCCTATCAAATAAGCTAAACTATTTATTTTAAATATTTTGAATTACCAGAAATTGTCATATCCTAAATTTAGGCATAAGAGTTTATTTTGTTGTTTTGTTTTTTTCTTCCTTTTTGATCATCACACTATGGAACACAAATGAAATTCTCTACATAAAATGATAGAATTAAATTTTGGAAATGATTGTGATAAACCATGAATCTATATAATATAATTCAATCTATATAATATAGATTCTACTCCTTCAGACAAATAGTCAATTTTTTGATGACTTGTTATTTTGCCGAAATTATTTTAACAGCTAATTACTGTGCTCGCCAAAATTTACTTCAGGAGTAAAGATTTTCAAACCCGCATGTAATTGACAAAAAATACAATCTGGGTTGTAAATTATTTTGTCTCTTTCCTATTTTTGTTTCACTCACATTAGCTCAGGTTTCACATCAAAGCAAAAGGCTGTCTTACATAGAACACAACCCTCCTCTTGGTTACAAAACCCATGAAGAGCTTTCTTCCTTAAATTGTTCATTTTTGTTTACATACTGTCATGTAAAAGGAATTCATTGTTTTCTGAAACATTTCTTTAAGGCAGGTTAAAAATGTTTAGCTTCAGTTTTAGATGACAATGGCCTTTACTAGGAACAGATTTTGCTTGGTATAACCAGATGTTGTCTAAGGACATAATAAAGAAATGTACCAAAAAGAGCAATGAATCTTACACAGATGCAGATTTTAAGAAACAATGACGCTGGGCATGGTGGCTCACGCCTGTATTCCCAGCACTCGGGAGGCTGAGGCAGGAGGATTGATGCGAGTTCGAGACCAGCCTGGGCTACAAAAGTGAGCTCAAGGCCAGCCTGAACTGCATAGCAAGACCCCATCTCAAAAACACCAAAAAACCACAAAAGAAGCCGATTGTGGTACATATATGTGTCTTTTATATAATTTCACTTTGATATAGAGTATAATCTGATTTCATAGAAAAATAAAATAGCCGTTATTAAAATTATATATATAATGAAATCTTATACCTATTGGTCCCCTCTTACTCATAAAAAGGCATAGAAAGGTATGAAGGACAGATCATTATTATCTTGCAAACAAGAGTATGCTAGCCAGATCTTATTACTGTTATAAATTCTCAATATGTTAGGACACATTAGCTTAATATCAGTGGAAAACACAACATTAAAGAATACCTTTGACAAATTGGTGCTTTGCTGAACTTTTGCTGAAATATACATGCTGACCCTGTGTAGATCCTTAAAATTTTTAGTTAGGAATTAAAGTTAGGCAAAATGTTTATTTCATGATACACTGGAATTTTGTCTTGGTAATATATAAAAAGTAAATAGCTCACCTGGGTTAGGTACCATGATTATATATTTTTCCAATTTCTGTAGTTATTGATTTCTACATTTAAAAATATAATTAGGAAAATTATTTCACATGTGATCACTCTTTTTACATATGCCTCATTTGTGGACGAGGCAAGAAAGGGGAGCGATTATTAAACTTATTGTTATGTATTTTGGAGTTGTCTCACTAATTACAATGAAAATATACTGTCTTAGTTCCTTTTTACTCATTGCTGGGACAAATACCCAACACTCAAAATGAAGGAAGGAAAGGTTTATTTAGCTCACAGTTCATGGAGGTTTCAGTCCATATTCTGCTGGCCCAAGGCTGAGTGAAACAGAGCAGAGAGCTTCCAGTTCATGGCGGCGGAGCAGCAACAATCACGACAGAGGCAATGGAACAACCAGGGGAGCAGAGAGCAACAGCTCTTGTCTGTCTCTCTGTCTCTTTTTATTCCTCTCAGGCTCTCTGCCTTAGTATATCCTCCCTAGACCACACCCATAGTCCCAGCACAACTCAAACCAATAATCCCATCAGTACTAAAACACATAATCCCAGTGACTCATGAGTCAAGTCTCAGTCTATAGAAGTCCCCACCCAATGACTACATGAGGCTTTGGGGGGATAACTAGACATAAACCACAACATATACTATTTTGTCATTTAAAAGAAAATTGAAACGAATAAGAAGTCTTTTGCAGAAACAACTTTTCCTGCAACACTCCTGTTGCTTTGGTCCTCTACCATCATTCATATGTAGGTAATCTTTCTGTAATCTTCCTCCCTTCCTAATTCATCAGCAAACTCTAATTCTAATTCATAAATATCCCTGCTTTCCTCTAATTATAAGACCTATTCTTTCTTCTGTAAATTGCATTTTGAAATCCCTTCTTCTCTTCACTTTCCTTGCCCATAAGGCTTTTTTTTTTAGTTCAGAACTTTATTATCTCTCAGTATTTGAATAACTTTTAAAGGAAGCCCTTGTCTTACTCCTAACATAGCTATACTCTGAAACAATGCTCTTGGAATTAGTTCTCTCAACAGTTGCAGGGTACCTGACGGTACATGGCATGATTACAGACGGTACAAAAATGAACGTATTTTTATTTTAATGGTAAAATTTTATTTTTTGTTTTTATTTATTTTAATGGAAAAAAGATAAAACAGCAATGAAACAGTTTCAAAATAGGTTAGTAGGACAGTTACAATAATTAATACATTGCATATTGTTGTCTTCATAGTACTTATTCAGAGTACATGATGCACACATGATATTTTGTCTAAACAATGTTAGTACAACCCTTTCTTCTCAGTGAACTAAGAGAAAGTAGTTGTATATCTGTCTTAACTATCTTGTGTATATACATACTTTTTTCACAACAAAACAGTATTTTATTTAAACTTTTGCAAAATTAATAACATATAGCACAAATTTTCCTAGTGACTAATAACTGACTTTAACCAGACAGGATGTTTATCTCAGGACTGATGTAGCTTGTTTGATTCAGGCGCTGAGGTCTAGTCCCACCTACACACATATGATCGATATCTTAGCTTCCATGGCTCCCAATATATCCACCATTTTTGTTTTGTTTTGTCAGAGATGGGTGCTCCACCGCAGTTTGAAGAGCTGTATTTGGAAAAGTCTTTAAAGGACTTTTTTATACTTGATGCCAGTCCAAACACTGTAGGCACAAGTCAATCAGTCAACCTGATCAGGATCAAGGCAATATATATATATATATATATATATATATATATATATATATATATAGAGAGAGAGAGAGAGAGAGAGAGACAGAGACAGAGACAGAGAGACAGAGACAGAGAGAAAGGGACCAATAGTCCATAATAGCAGTGAGTTATCAGCACATCTAGAAATTGTCAGAAGTTGTTGATTTGATACTTTTACACCTCAGAATATTAATATGGCTTTACTTTTTACACCTTGTAGTTACACTTTTCTGCTGGATTGTTAAGACCAAGCTAAAACAAGCCCTATAACTAAAAATGTAGCTTTTGTATCTGACAAGGTCAGTCAAATCCCCTCAGGATTTACCCTGGAACCATGTATAGCGCTGTGTATTCTTTTGTCAGTGTCAGCCATCTGGATGAGTCACAACCCTTGCTTGACCAATTTGTTCTATCTGTAAAATTTTACATTTAAGAAATATAATATACAGTTCATGAAATCAAAGATATTATCTAAGTTTAAGAGATAAAGTGATAAAGGTAAAATATGAATAAGTGGCCTACATCATAAAACCCAAACTTGAATGGCCGTCTTTATATTTATATTTTAGTACCATCTATTTTTCCAATTTCATCATGATAAACATTATATTCTAATTAGGGTAAACACTTGGAAGGACTTCAAACAGTCTATGTTTTTTATCCTCTGTCCTTCATACTGTCTCAGTGTCTGCCTAGTAAGCTTTTTGTTATGCATCAATATTTAAATCAAATATTTCTTCTGTAAAGATTTTTTTCTGTTATTCTGAGGTTTTTATACTGCATACTCATAGTATGTCTATCCTAGAATTTATACTTTATTGTATGGTGATTATTTTATATATTTGTTTTCCTTACAAAATTATGAACTCTACATGAACAGGGACTAAGTCATACTCAGCTCTTACCCTAAAGTATCAGAAAATACTTGGCATAAGTAAATACCATCATGTGCCACATAAGGAAGTTTCAGTCGACAATGGACCATATATATGATGATATATGCTATGTATCATAAGTGTGTAGAAGGTATCCTATACAAGTTTGTGTAAATATACTCTGATTATCAGATAATAATTAAATCACCCAATGATGAACTTTTCTCAGAATGTGTTGCCATTGTTCAGTGACATGTGACTGTACTTATAAAATGTTAAGTTTCATGAAAAGATTGAAGTCAGGAATCTCTAAAGGCAAATCTGCTTTGCTTGATATTGATGCTATAGTTTTGTTGCTTCTTTAATGTATCACTCTTATCACCTGGAAAAGAAGACAAAGACTAAAGTCTCGCAGGTTTCTGAAACTGTTGAGAGAGCTAATTCCAAGAGCACTGTTTTGGAACAGATTAGAAGGCTCTGATTTATTTCAGTTAGCATGATGTCCTCAAGGCTTGTCCATGTTGAAGCATCTATCAGAATTTCTTTTTTATTTTTGCATAAACATTTGCATGGCTTCTACCTTTTGGCTACTTTGAGTGATATTGATGTTCAAATGAATACACAATGCTATGTACATTTGAGAATTATTAGCAGGGCACACTGGTGCATTCCTCTAATTTTAGAACTCAGGAGGCTGAGGTAGGAGAATCACTGCAAGCTTGAGGCCAACCTAGGCTATATAGTGAGTTTAAAGCCAGCCTGGACTACACAGTAAGACCTAACACCCCCCCAAAAATTATTTATAACCAACAAAATAGGATGAAATATTTACAGATCATATACACTAAGTGTCCAGATTCCAGAATATATAAGGAATAACCACAGCTCAAAAACAAAAAGGTAAACAAAGTGTTTTTTGGTTTTGTTTTGCTTTAGTCTGGGTTGGATTGAATATAATTTGTGTGTGTGTGTGTGTGTGTGTGTGTGTGTGTGTGTGTGTGTGTGTGTTTTGAGACAGGGTCTCACTAGGTAGTTCAGGCTGGCTATGCTGTCCTTGTAGCCTATGCTTACCTCAGACCTGTGATGATTTTCCTGCCTCAGCCACCTGAATGCTGGGATTACAGCTATGTGCCACCATGCTCAAAAAACATATTTATTTTTAAAGGGCTAAGATTTTAGTAGATTTTTGTCCAGAGAAGTACAAATGGCAGCAAACCCATAAAAAAAATGCTCAACATCATTAACCATCAGGAAAATACAAATATAAAGCACAATATACATTATTTCACACCTATCAGAATGGATATGATGGAAAAAAAAATAAAAGTATGTGTTAGTGAGGATATACAAAACTGGAACTCCCAACAGTGAAGCAGCACCCCATGGACTGTGGAGTCATATGGTTTTTCTTGCCTCTTATTCTCTTTTATCAACTTTTTTAAAACAAATATTCAATTGAGATTATAGCAAAAATTGATATGACATTAGAAGCAATACACATTTAGAAGACCAGAATGATAGATATTCCAAGCATGGTTTTAGTATTACACATTGCTATCTTCAGTGTAGTGTCTTAGTTCACACATATCAGCATATAGAGTTGGTCAGGGTGAGAATTCTACCAATTAACTGCTAGTTTCAAAAACCAGATGGAGATTCTTAGGACCATTGTCTTAACCATCTTGTGTATATAAATGGATGGCTTTGCCCAAGTCATTTTTCAAAACTTTTCTCCTTGCTCTCTCTTCACATTTTGTGATAGGCAAATCTTGAAAGCAACCAAAATACCCATCACCTGAAGAATGAATGAAAAGCATGTGATGTTTTCACACAATGGAGTATTACTCAGCTATAACGAATGACAAACTAGAAGACTTCATATATAAGTGGATGTATCTTGAAGATATGCTCATAAGTGAAATAAGCCAGACCTACATGTGTAAATATCGTATAGTCTCCCTATTGTAAGAACTCTAAAGAAGAAATAAAAATTGAAAAGCATAACATAGCTGAATGGAAACCAAGGACTAAAGGATTAAAAAATGGAGTCACATGTTGACCCCCAACCAGCTCCAAACTGATGGATATCACACTCTGACTATGGCCACCTGTCTACTCCGAGCTGGCGCCACCTTTTTGTAGCCTCTTGGCACAAGGCAGCAGAGGTACGAGTCAATCAGTCAACCTGATCAGGATCAAGGCAAGCATCGGGAGATAAGTAAGTCCAGAAGGTTGGCAGGTTTAGAGAGAAATTGCAAATCTGGCCAGCAGCACTAGTCCCAAGAAAATCCCACAGCTAATGTAAACTAAAAATAAACAGAATGGGGTTTTACTCTGAAAGCAACCCTTTGCAACAAGTTAGACTTTGAGAGGAAACCCAGTGCAGCACCTGATGCATTGCTAGTGACTGGTTAATTGGGTGCCATTTTAAGAAGGGTTACTTGTTGAAGACTGAGCCACACAATAGCTGTAGACTAACAACTCCGTTTCAAGGTTCACAGTGTTACCTTTCCACAATAACTGGGTTATGAGATAGTCACAGAGAGGGTGTAGGCTAAATACAGACGTTCTGAGAAACCAAAACTCAGGATGGGAAGAATGAAGCCCATGTCCTCCGTGGTAAGAAAACATACCTCACAAGAGGGGCTTTCAGAGGCAGCTGGATGTGAAAGTGCTGGCATCAAGTCCATTTTGCTCGAAGCTTGAAGTCGGCTTCAAGCTGTACCATGCTGCCTACAGTCTGCAAGGATCAGTGCTCTGATTGTTTTCCCCATTTTCCAGTGTGACCAAGGACATGCCTTGGCTTGAGCAGCTGCCACACTCCAACGTATAAAGATAGAGGGGGACCAAGGCAGAGGGGTACCTCACAAATGCACAGGCCATAGAACAAGGTGGAAAAAATGGTGATTTGCTGGATTCCAAGAATGTAGGACCTGAAAAGAAACCACCCGCCCAAAAATATGGAGGTTTTTTTTTAAAAAAAAATTATTTTTCCTTTGTTGTGGCTTGTGTCTAGATGTTTCCACAAAGCCTAATTGCCATCATAAATGGGGCTTTGCAGCGGTGGCTGGATATAGAGTGTGTGATGCTGGAATCAAGGGTATGTTAGTGCCAAATCAGTTCTTTGATTGATTTGGCATAGTTTTGGGTGTGAGTAATAGAAAGGCTCTTCGTGGGTGTGAGCATTACCCTCCCTAAGGATGTGTATCCTGCACAGAATATAAGGAATATAAAGAGGGCTGCTGTGGTTTGTTGCCGGCTGCTTCTTCACTACTCCACCACTTTGCTGCCTTCTGCCTGCCACAAACTGTTTCTCATCTGCAATAACCCTCTGCCTTTCCACCCTGCCTTGGAGCCAGCCTACTGCAAAGTGTGAGCCAAAGAAACCCTTTCTCCTTTGACTTTGGGTGTCAGATATTTTGTCTCAGCAATGAGGAAAGTCACTAAGACACGGACTACGGCAATTTTTCTTTTTCTTTTTCTTCATTTTTCCTTTCAAATTTTCATCTTTACTAACTTTCTCTTCCTTTTTTATCCCACTTTTTCATTTTTGTTACTTTTATCCAATACTATTAATTTCCTTTTACTGCTCAGAAGTATCCTTTATCTTATTTTTTAACCTCCTCATCTTACATTGACACATTTTTCAAATGCACTCTTTTGTTCTCCAGTTTCCCGCCTCCCTATCTTTACTACTATAACTATTAAGCTTTATGAATTTTTGACAGTTAACTCTATGCTATTATTATTGAAAACTGTTTTTTTTTTCTTTTTTTTGTCATAGCACCAGGGATCAAACTCAAGATCTTATGCTTGCCAAGCAAGCACTTATTCCAATGAGCTACCTCCCCAGCCCCTGAATACTGTTCTATTATTAGTGGAGGTATAGTTGCTGTATTTACTAGATACTTTCTGTGTGCCAGTATTTGGTTTGTCTTAGTATTTACACTATAATTAAAGTCTCATTTTATACTTAAGGACAGTATACTATTCGTTCTTTGGATATGTCAATATCTATTTTGTCTTTGATTCTACTATATTTTTTGATTTTATTGCTATTGCCAAGGTGTGACACTTGTTGCTATTAATTGGTTTTCTCTGTATGCCAATATCTGGATTGGTTTTGTGTCATTATAATATTGTGACACGTCTCTAAAGAATTGTATGCTAATTAAATACACAGGAGCTTTCTCTCCAAAATGAATACAGGTGGTTGAATTTTAGGACAGAGATAAAGTTTGTAGTTACCCATGCCCATAGTGCATCATACAAAACCAGACACTACATAAAGAGGTCTCCAAATTAACAAGAAAGTCTTATACTATAATCTACTTTCAAATTTCAGGACAAAAAAAAGAAAAAGGCAACAATATGTGAGAAGAAAAGGCAAAAAATCACCTCCCAAAATTCCCAACTGCACCAAAGCTGACCCATGGGACATTGAGGGGCAGTAAGTAAAAATCAGTGCAGTTGAATTATTCAAAAGGATAACCGAAGGTATTGAAAAGAGATCAATAAAGTGCTTGGCAAGTTTAAGATGATATAACTAAACAGACAGTTGACCTAATAAACAAAACATCAAAGCTATGGAAGACCATAACGAAAAGCTAGCTTAGCTAAAAAAAAAAAAAAAAAAAAATTATACAAAACATGAATTTTCAGCATATAAAAGAATCAGAATCCATAGATAAGTATGAAACGGAGACTCAGATAAAAATTCTATTCAAAGTGTGGGTAAGAGAATTGACCAATGTTAGGATGGAGTGTCAGAAATAAACAGGTTGGGCATCAGTGATCAATTAATGAGTGATCCCTTAAAAGGGGACAAGAAAACATGAAAAATTGGTGCAATAGTGACTAGATGATATGAAGGCTAGTCTAAGATAATTAGAATCAGTGAAAAATCAGAAGACGGCACAAATGACATTTAAAAAAACTTGTTTACTAAAATAATAGTAAAATTTTCCAAATATAGGAAAATAATTTAATATATAAATAAGTAAGGGATACAGACCCCCAAATAGCCACAATCAAAAAGGAATGGCTCCATGCCATATCATACTCAAAATTCCACAAGACCAACACTGTGACAGAATCTTAAAGGCTGTTAGAGAAAGCAATGAATCATTACTAAAAGTGAAGCCCTAATGAGCTGCTTAGGAAAGGAGAAACTCCACCCCCACAGCCTCACCATTGTGGGAGCAATTATGGGTCTTGGGAGCTTCTGTGAGCTTCTCATGAGGGGAAAATCTCCACTCCCAAACCCCTACCATCATGGGAGTAGCAGTGAGCCTCAGGAACACTATTGAACTATGCACAACGGGAGGGACCACACCCACCGCCCCTCTGCCATCCAGGTGCTATGGAAAGTCAGGATTATCAAACCAACCCTACCAAGGGTACTGAAAGATACTCTGGAAAGAGATAAAAATGACCACAATTCCAAGAACAACAACAGAAAGGAATTTCCAAGCAAGGCAAGCAATTAAATAGAGGGCAAAAGCAGGGAACCAATAGCAGGCAAATGTCATGAAAAAGATAAGCCAATACATATCAGTTATAACCATTAAGGTAAATGGCCTCAACTCACCGATCAGAAGAAGCATACTGTCAGAGTGGATCAAGAAAAAAAAAATCTAACAATATGCTGTATACAAGAAACTTGTTTAACTGAAAAGGAAATTCATAGACTGAAAGTCAAAGGATGGAAAGCAGTACTCCATGTAACAGAAACCCAGAAACAAGCAGGGATAGTTATTCTGTTTACAGAAAATGTAAACTTGAAATTATCAAAAATTATCAAAAGAGATAAAGAAAGCCACATACTTGTTAGAAGAAAACTATAAGAGAAAGAGATAACAGTAATAAATATATATGCACCAAATATGGGAGCACCCAACTATATAAAACTAATTTTAGTAGACATGAATAATTAAGCAATAACATAATCATAACAGGGGACTTGAACATCCCACTGTCACAGACATAGAACAACTAGGAAAAAAAATAGCAAAGAAATGAAATAAATAAACCAAACATTTGAAGAAATGAACTTAGTAGAGCTTTACAAAGTGTTCTACCCAGCTACATCAGAATACATATTCTTCTTAGCCTCAGACATGACATTAGATAAAATAGACCATATACTAGCCTATCAAACATACTTAAGTAAATGAAAAGGAATTTAAATTATTCCATGTATATTTTCTGACCATAGTGCAATGAAATTGGAAATTACTGACAAAAGAAATTTCAAAATCTTCATAAAAACATGAAAATTAACTAACATTCTCTTGAACAACCAATGGCTCACAGATGAAATTAAAGAAATTAAACAATATTTACAATTACACAAAAATGGAAATACAAATTACCAGAACTGTGGGATGATATGAAAGCTTTCATTTTAAAATCAGAAACAAGACAGAGCTCACAGCAAAGAAAAACACAAGGTGTGCAAGGATACTAGAAAAACATTGAATTGTAATTCTTCATCTTATAGACTTGAAAGAGGAGAAACGGTGAAACCCTATGTGTGCCGGCAATGTGGGGAAACTTTCAGCAGACATACAGATTATAAAATGGATGAGAGGACTCAGACAAAAATAAAAATAAAACCACGAAAAAAGCAAGGACGTCCATTGTCACCACTCCTATTCAATCTAGTTCTGGAAACATTAGTCAGAGCAATTAGATAAGAGAGGGAAATAAAAGGAATAAGGATAGGAAAGGAAGAAGTGAAATTATCATTATTCCCAGATGACATGATACTCTACATAAAAAGCCCTCAAAACTCCATCAAGCCAGGGAGATAACTCAATAGAATAAGCGTCTGCCTGGTAAGCACGTGGTTCCTGAGTTCAATCCCCAGTACCGGAAAAAAAAAAAAAAAAACTCCATTAAAACACTTGTCGAGAGACCCAAATCGCACCACTGGGAGATGAGCCTGCGCGCCCGCAGCGGGTACGCTCCCTGCGCCCCTCTGCCCCACCTCTGCGTTCCCGCAACTAACTTCCTGTTCCAGCCCAGAACCAAATCGCACTGCTGAGAGCTGAGCCCGTGCGCCGGCTGGGTCAGGATCCTTAGCCTGCCTTCCCTTCCCCCCCCCCTTTTTTTTGAACCCCTCCAGCCCAAGCTCCAGCACAGAACCCATCAAATAGCCC
>PVJA010019509.1:0-38376 GCA_004027025.1 Myocastor coypus | reverse complement strand
GCCCAGGAGATTTGACCTGTGGGAGTTTTGTCTGTTTTCAAGATGCGATCAGCAGGATGGGAAGCCAGCAGTAACATTCAGGGGTTGGGAAGAGGCTGCCCCAGCCAGAGAGGGGCCAGAGGGGAGAGGTGGCCTCCAGAGCCACAGAGCCCCCAAGAGAGACCACGGGCCTGGGACAGGGCCACAAGAAGAGCTGTGCACATGCTTATAACACCGGGCTCCTCTCTTTGCAGCCCTGGCCACCCTCTGGGCAGACTCCACGTGGAACCAGAAAGCCAGGCTGTGGAACATGAGCCCAGGTCCTGGGGGCCCAGGGAGTTGTCCACCCTGGAAACTGCTTTGCAAGTTCATACTTCCTGGGGTGAGAACTGAACGCCCTTAAAACAGAAAAGGCCTGGACTGGCCCCAGAGGCTGTGGGAAAAGCGTAGCACCCAGCCTCAAGCTCAGGAATAGTGGGGCTTCTTGGCTCCAGGGAGAACGGGACTAGGCCGTGCAGTCAAGGATGCAGGGGTGGGGGGGCTGAGGGTTCAAGGAGCCAGGGTCACTGGGCATGGCGCATAGTCTGCACCGCTCCGCTGTCAGGGCAACACTGCTGGGAAAGGGAGCGAAGTCTATTAACAAAAGAATAGCACTCCATGCTGTAGTAACCAGCTTCTAGAAAGGTCCAACTGGAAGTCGGGCCAAGAGATGTGTATGTGTGTAGATACATACACAGACGTATGTATACAACATGCCATAATGTTATCAATCCACACATGCATACTATCTACACACAGATGGTATAGAATACATATTCTTTTTGTGTGTGTGTGTGGGACTGGGGCTCGAAGTCATGACCTTGCACTTGCCAGGCAGGCACTTGTGCCACGGAGCTATCTCCCCAACCCCTACATATTCATTTTTATAACCTGCTTATAAATCAGATATGATTGATCCCTAGGGATGGCAGATAGCTCACCGGATTAACGCGCCTGATTAGGCAGACGCAGGGACGGGGTTCAATCCCCAGAGTGCGGTGCTGGCCCCGCCCCCGGGAGGCTCTGAGATGACATGAGACTGGGCGTGGGGATGCGCGCGGTAGTCCAAGCGCTTGGGAGACTGAAAACAGGAGAAGCACTGTGAGTCCAGTCTACATAGTGAAACCCTGTAGACCCTATACTAACTACTTAAAGAAAAACAAATCGTCCCTGTCACATATAAAGTTGCCCTCCAGTATCCACGGAGGCACTCGTTCCAAGATCCTCTCGCACACCAGAGCTCCCCACGCTCACGACTGTCACACCAGACAGGGCCGTGCGTGCGTGGAAGCTCCTGTGCACTCCTAACAGTCTCCACAGCAGCCCTGGTATGACGCGAGAGGCGTTTTATTGCACGAAGTAAAGACAGACAGCAAGGGCTGGAGCTGGCCTATGTTCAGCAGGTACAACCCCTTTTCTGAATATTTTCAAACTCTGGTTGGTTGAACCTGAGGATGTGGACTTTCCAGATCTGGGGCGCCCACACAAGCAAGCTTGCTCACACGCACGCACGCACACACGCACACAGACAGCAGCGGACCCCTAACGGAACTGTAACCGAATTCCATAGGAAAACACATTAGGCCTAGAAGTCTGGCACGAGGTGGCAGATGATGACTGTACTGGCTGCTTGGGAGGCTGAGGCAAGAGGACTGCTTGGCCCAGGAGTCAGAGTCTGGCCTGGGCAAGACTCTTTCAGGGTGGGAAGGGCCGTGCACAGGCAGTCATTTCAGGAAAGGGCAAAACTCCTCTGGGCCCTGACTAATGAGACCGCTTTGGGGGTGGATGCCGGCACTACGTCAGCACGTTGATGGACGCTCCGTCCTTTCCCCTCCCTCCCAGAACGGCACAGCCAACTCACTGGCCCAGGGAGAATTGCAGGGAAAGAAGGGGGGGAAATCAGCAAACAAAGATTCCAAATTCTTGGCAGTAGTTCAAACGAGAGACAAAAATAGTTTCGCAGAGAGATATGAACTGGCAAAACAGGTTTTACACCAGCCTTCCCTAATCCGAGAGAAGGAAAAAACTGGAGAGGAAGATTATTGTGAGATGACACAGGCCATGTGAGGGGGCAGGAAGAGTGGGTACCTCAGCCCAGGTGGCTTAGGGTGTGGGGTCCGCAGCACTGCCCCAGGAGGCAGAGAGGCACTGAGGCATTCCCCGAGGGGCAGGCAGGGGCAGCTGGGCGGAGGTAAGGGTCCTGGTGGCAGGGCTGAGGGAGCTCAGCTCGGAGCAGCCAGCTGTGCGTATCTGACAGCTGGGCTCTGGCTACAGCCCTGAGTCCCCAGTCCCAGCACTGCCTGGAGCTCCCCGGTGAGGCCTTAAAAGCAGAACAGTGCTACCTCAGCCTCCTGCCAGTCCGCAGGGCAAGGTCCGGAAGCCACTGTTTGGGGCTGGGGGTCGTTCATAGTCTTCAATTTTACCCAAAAGCAACTTCCAAAGTGCTAAACTGGATCAAGCTGGCTGGCTTGCGGCTGCCAGTGGATTAAGTCTGTCTGCAGTCTGTCCCAGTGGAGGGCTCAGAATTAAACTATAAAATACATGACAGGAAAGAAAGAAAAGGACATTCTGTGGCTGTGACCGCCACAGGCACGGTAAGGCTGACTGATTTTCTCAGCTTCCACGCTGAAAGGGTGCAAATGAATACTGGGTTAAGGTGAGATTCCATCTGAGCAAGACCTGCCCGCTGGCTGGCCAGCTGGCCTGGCACTGACTTTGAGCTTGATGGCCTCAGAGCCCTAGCTCTCTCTGCCTGCCTCCTCCCCCACCCTTCCTTCCGTGCCTCTCTAGGGCCTTGGCACGCCAGGCTAGGGTTCTGCACTGAGCTCCCAGAATCCCATCCATCTCTCCTGTACCCTCAGAACCCTGAGGCTCACATCAGTCACCTTTTGAGTTCCCTTCTGTTGACTTAGTAGCAGGACAGTTGGGTTTCTGCCAGAACTTTGTTAGAAAGACACATGGGTCAGAACAATTTCAGAGCAATAAAACACTGCCAGAGGCCCGTGTGGTCTCCCCAGTACAGCTTTCGCAGTTATCTACCATATCTTTGCTCAAAATGAGAAAGGTGTGTGAATGCTAAACAGGAATGCAGGAACAGTTTCATTGTCCTGAAACAAACCCCATCAGCAGAGCCTGAGCTCCCCACTAGCACCGGGGTGGTCACAGTTCATAAAAAGCCTGTTTGGAGCATCACGACATATCTGACCTTGGGAACTGCGCACAGAAACTTTAAGGAATTCCGATGGCAACAAAATGCAAACCCTGGGACATGAATGTCATGCTCATATGTATAAGGTATGATTGAATAATATGGTATATGTCTCAAATGTTAAAAGTTCATTATAATAAAGACACACTGCCATCAATTCCTCCAAAATACCCCTGTATACACACACACACACACACACACACACACACACACACACACACGCACGCACCTCAAACACAGCCCACTGTTGCTGTCATGCTCTGAAGCTGTCCTGGAGTTGTCACTGCCTGTGTTGTGCTGTGTGGTTGCCCAATGTCCCGAATTCACTCAAAATGTTTCCCTTCCGTGGCCATTTTGACCTTGCAGAGGTGTCAGAAGCCACGTGGTATGGTGCCTGATTAGGTAAATAAGCCGAAGGGGCTGCTTTACCATGTTTCTCTGTGACTGAAATCACCGTGAACATTCTGAATGGAATTTAAGACTGCCAAAGCAGCTGCAGAAAGCCACTCAGGAAAGGATTCCAGAATGCTCTCTAAAGCGGCAACAGTGTGTTGTAAGTGACAGGGAGTACTTGGAGAGCCTTCTACCAGGACACACTTTTAAAATTTTAAACATTTACTGTACTTTTCAATTATGCCTTGTAAATACGATGAGGTTTGAATTTTCATGCTTTTCATTGTTTTTGCCACACTTCATAGCTTGCGAAGACCAAGCACCTGCAAGGTGAGAGCCTCCTGCTATCTGATCTGAACAAAGAAATGGGGCAGACACAGTGACTTCCTGAAAACGACTGTGGCCAGCACCAGCATTCGTTTTCCTCCATGTCAGCCCTGCAACTCTCCTCAGATCCCAGGGAGGACACTTATCCCCGAGCCCCGTATAGGTTGGGGCCGTTTCTAGAACATACTATAGAGGGCTGCTTTATCTTCATATACAGCACATCTTCAAAGGCCTCAGGGCCCAAATGAAACCCACTGTGCTCACAATGTCCCACACAGAGGCCGGTCCCCCTGCTGCCTGTATAGTCCTATGTTACAGGCCATAAGGAGGCATGTCTATGTGAGTCAAGTACTTGCCATGAACCGGCACGAAGGGAGAAGCAGAGAACACAAGCACAGCAGCGCGCCACAGATCCACTGGGCACTCCACGTCCTGAGCAAGCTGCAGGGTCAGGCTGGTGCACCAGCAGATGGATGGTGGCTGAAGGGGAGGGGTATGCCAAAAACACAGGGCCTCCCAGACCTATCAGGATGAACAGAGAGGAGCGTCCAGCAGAAAAATCTATTGTTCACTGAACCACTTTGCTAGGAGCTGCAGTGTATCCAGGACAGTAACATAAAAATGTTTTCAGGAAGTGTGGCACTCATGGAATAACTGGAAACCGAGAACTGAGTCTAGTCCAGCGGCGTTCGTGTCCAGTAGTTACGTACAACACTGGTGAATGCCCATTGGACAACTGAACAATTCCATGAGAAATCCTGCAGAGATGTCACGATCCCCCTTCCAGACAAAGAAACTAAGGCTAAACAGCATCTTCCCCTATCCTGTAGCTGCCTTGCTGGTTAGGAGGGAAGGCTAGGATTTGAACCTGTGCGTGGACAACCCAACCCAAACAGTTTCTTCTCCCTATGGAAAGACAGCACCACCATAGAATCAAGTAACTCACAGTTTCGAGATCTAGGGAACTGCCAGTAAACTTTCCAAGACACACTGCAGGAAGCCTGGGGCTCCTAAAGGGACTATCAGTCATTTCATGTGAATTCCATCATTGTACTAATTTATTTTGAAACTAAAAGGCAACTTGTCAACTTCATAGAAAAGAAACCCTAAAGAAAAGGGGAGACATCTAAACAAACAAGTGAATTGTACATGGCTTATGCTGACCTCAACCCTCCACCAAATAAAGATGGAGCTTTCCCAAGTGTGGAGCAATTTCCTGGAGTGTTATCACCAAGGTTGAAGTGCTGATGGCTTAGCACATGTCCAGAGGAACTTCCCTACAGGCTGGTTGGTAACCTTGCAGATGTGTGGACAAAGCCCACGATCCAAGTGGAGCTCCTGGCCTGACCGCTGTGTGGAACAGGGCAAAGGAGAGTTTCAAGCTCTGCAGTGGCAGCTTTTGGGGACTTCTCTCCCTCAAAGAATCTCTCTACATTAAAACAAAACAACACTCTCTCCTGGCAGCAACCCCACAGTCCCACCCCTTCCTTACTCCTCTTCACTGCGTTCCAGATTGGACAGGTGTATGAGTCGCTCTCAAAGGTATCTCTCCAGTCTACCTTCTGTTTTGCTGGACACCCAGAGCCCCAGCTGATCACACAGTCACCTCACTGGTCTTCCAATGTCATCTCCTCCCTTCCTAATACTCTGCACAGACCCTTGCAAGAGTTACCCTGCCGGCACAGTAAGAGGTGTGGAGATTTATCCACGATGGAAATCTAATTGTGGATTCCACACGCATATGGTGAACAGAGTCAAGGGGAGCTGGGGATGGCCGAAGTTTAGAAAGAAGGCTTTGTGGTTGGACCCCTGTGACTGCAGTCACAAACCTACTACTGAGTGATGAAATAACCCACGTGTCGCTACGAGACCCAAGTTCCCCTTAGCTCCACATTAGGTTTATGGAAGCCTAGCCTCAGAACACAATCAGAGCACTGACACATAACCCATAACTGTCAACAGGTCTCCTTTCCGGGTACACTTACGCCCCCATATTTGATAAAAAAGCATATTGTTAGAGCAATGCTTTGTGCCAACATGAGCCACACATTGGTGCTCTAGGCAGCGTTGTACCCTTCTTTCTCCTGGAGCTTCCAGAAGAGATCGGTGAGGAAGACACTGAATTGGGATCACAGCAGTCCAGCACCCGCCTGTGTAGTCTCCCGCAATACCCGGGTTCCTGCCTTAGTGGTTAAGTACAGAACTTCTTTGTAATGTACCACATATTAGTGTTTTATTCACTGTGTTTACACCTCTAAATAAGCTTGCAAATGTAGAAATTTCCCCTGATCCTTAATAATGCTACAATTGCCTAGCCCAAGACAAGTAAGTCCCTTGGAAGAACTTCAATAGATGCTGCAGTCTGAATCAGCTAGCAGGCCAGAGATTGTGAATCTTCATGATAAATGGCAAAAGTGATAGCCATGCAGTTCTGATTATTCTTGACAATGGTGTATTTTAAAGGAAAAAGGATCATATTTTGTAAAAGAAAAAAAACTTTTAGAGTTTACTTTGTTGGCTGGGCATGGTGGCGCACACCTATAATCCCAGCACTTGGCAGGCTGAGGCAGGAGGATCAGTGGGAGTTCGAGACCAGCCTGGGCTACAAAAGTAAGCTCAAGGCCAGCATGAACTTTATAGTGAGACCCTGTCTCAAAATGAGAAAAGAAAAAGAAAAGAAAAATTTACTTTGTCACTACACAAAACAAATGCACGATACCATGAGTGCTTAAATTAAAATTAGGCTTTGTGTGATTAAACACTTTAATTATAATGCAAACAGAGTTTTATTAGCCCTTATTAAAAATGTTTGGAGGGGCCAGGGCTCAGCTGCGCAAGAAGAACCTGCCCCGCAAGTGCAAGCTTGTGAGTTTGAGCTACAGTTCCCCCCCCCCCCCAAAGTTTGAAGCACAGCTTCTGGAGTTCATATTTTCTGGATTCTGGAATATTTATATCCACATAATAAAACATCCTGAGGATGGGACCCAAGTCTAAATTTATGTCTCATATAGACCTTACAGACCTAGCCTGAGGGTCGTTTAGAGAATTTTAGTGAGCCTACATTTTGACTGGGAAAGGTCATGTGAATTCAGATTTGGAGTTCTCCATGTATAGCGTCATGGAGATGCTTGGTTCTGGGGTTCGGGGCATTCTGGAGCTTGGCTTTTCAGCTGAAGGCTATGCCCAGGAGCCCTGCAGTCAGAACATGGAGGCCAGCTCCCACTGGGGCCATGACTGCTGCGGTGAGCGTGAGCGAGGAGGCCCAGCAGGCTCTCTCCTCCCACAGTGCCCGTTCCAGCAGAACACCATTTAGGTTCACATGGAGAATACAGTAAGTGCCGAGAGACTTAGGCAATGCCCCCAAGTGGAGGGAAGGCAAAAGGCCAGCCTGTGAAAGGTAAGGCTGGACTTCCAGCAGGACAGGCAGGACCCTGGTGCAGAGAGCATGCAGACCACACAACCAGGGAGATCAGGCCCGGAGCGCAAGGACGTGTTGCTGCTGTTGTCCACACTAAGAGATGCTGTCACAGAGCCTTTTCTCAGGCCAAGGCAGGCGGCCTAGGCTGTGGAAGCCACCGAGGCTTTCTTAGCCAGGTGTCAAGAGCACAGAGGTCGGGAGAGAAGACTTATGAGCAGTTCGGCAGCCTGGGGATCTTCTCCTTCAGTCCTTTTCCCCACGAGTCTAGGAGACCACTATGATGATGACGACGCCAAAACCAAGAACTCGTCAGCAAGCGGGGCCCTGGACTGAAAATAGCCGGGTGAAATTTAATAGGAAGGAGTAGGAAGTCCAGAGGTGGCGGCTGCGCATGTGCCGGAGGCCGGCTTCCCGGCGGGGCGCAGTCCATGGAACAGCACCAAGGCTTGTTCAGCCTCAGAAGCCAACAGCAACACGCGGGAGCGCCAGGAAAGTGAAATGGATCTTCAGTAGCAGACAAGCCTGTCAGCGTCCAGGGCGGAAGGGGAGGCCTGGTCGCTACTCCAGAGACCTGGACTCCAGCCCCACGAGCGGCCACAGGACTGACTGGGAAAGGCAGCCAGCCAGGGACCTGCCCGGGCTGGGTCATGTGCCAGGCTGCAGAGTGCCGCGTACACTGAGATCCTGAAGAGCTGTCTTGGAGAAGGCGCAGCTGCGCAGACGCCCGCTGTAGCGGAAGCAGCAGGACAGCCTCGGCCAGGCACCCGCCGGGCAGTGCTTGCCAGTTCCCGAAGGAGGCTGTGGCCGAGGGAAGCACACAGGCAGAGTGCAGGGGCCTGCAGACAGACCTCTTGCTGGGAGGGGGCCACCCTGGGGCCTTCGGGGGGCCGGGGCCATGTGTGGGGAGTGCAGCGGCCGCGGAGGCAGGGGTAAGGGGTGCGCGACCGAGCTGGGCTTGGGTGGAGGGATCGGCTGACAGATCCGGAGGTGACATGAGAGTCCGCATTCTTCTGCGGACCCCAGACTTCCACTTTGGGGTGGAACCAGATTACTGAGATGCTCCGCGATGCACGCAGGGCAAAATCCTCTGCAATGAATTCCTTCTCAAACTGCGATTCCATTCTCTTCTCTCAATGGCGCCAAGGATACAGCTCAGCGGCGCACGAGCCTGCCTGGCAAGTGCAAGGTCCTGAGTTTGATTCCTCGAACCAAAATAACAACTCCCACACAGAGACACCAAGGTTTCTGTCAGTGGGGCAGAGGAGCAGATGGAATTTAAAATGAACTCAGGGGCCAGGAACGCAGCTCAGTGGCAGAGGCCACGCCTGAGAGCCCAGGCTCCATTCCACGTACCCCTGAAAGAAGACCGGAAGCAGAGTCCAGGCAGAGCACATCCCACCCGCACTGGTCAAAGCCCTGCAGCCTCTTCCATCACACCCTCAATACACAAACCATTTTTTTACCCCTGGCCCGAAAAGCACAGACAGAATACACATTCATCATTCATACAGCCTTGCATGGGGAAAAGGACCGAGAGTCACACGAGCTTGGTTTCTCCTTCTTGCCCAGACACCAAACTGTATGAACCTGAGCCAGACATAGGGCCTCACTGTCAGCAGGAGTGCTTCCACTGTGTACCTGCAGGAAGTCTCTACCCATGACTGACCCCCAAGTATGCTCCTTCCCTGCAGAAGCAGAGCTGACGACGGTAAGGGAGCAGGAACGAGAACGCAGCCCTAGTGTTCAGTGGTTTCAAGCTCAAGTGCATTAGGAGTTGACTTCCTTCCCTCTGAAGCTCTGGCTCTAGTACTTCTGAGAGCCAGCTCCAAAACCCCTGTGCCAAGCTATCTACATAGATGACTCCTCTTGCTCCTGCAATATCACCTGTACCACCTCCACAAAACCCCACACATCTCCAGCCACAGAGGTCTTGGTGCCTCAGGCCACTGGAAGACTTTGACCAAAGACATTTGTCTAAAATGCCCAAGACAGCCTTCCCAGCATTGCTTCTTCCCAAAATCTGCTTTCTTTTATCCCAAGGTTTTGAAAGCTGTTTAGAAGGGATTCAGGTTTATATCTATATCAGTAAAGATACCCATGAACTTCTTTAATGAGAAAACAGTGTTTTAGGGCTTCTTTTTACAGAGGTTTCCAGAGGCAGATCATAGCATAAGCCTTGCATTTTCATGGAATTCATAGCTACTGAGTCATTCATAGATGCCAAAGCATGACATGAAGACAGCATGTAACCTGTAAGTAAGATGATAAAGAATCTTTGAGTGCAGCCTTCTGGCTTTGCTGCATTTCTACACATCCTTCCTACCCAGCCGCCCAGCGCGTTCAGAGTTGCTGCAGGCCGGCCGAGGGGCTTCTGCACAAAACCCTCGCTGGGGGCTTCGACCACTCCCCTTCATCCATGGAGGCTGGGCTTGGAAGAAAATCCAGGGCCGAAGCATCTCTGTCCCTGGGGCACCTGGTCAGCAAGATGCAGATGGCCAGTGCCTCTTGAGTGCCTTAATAATGGAAGTGAGGCACTTTCCAGCTATCTGCTTGGTTTCTTTTTTCCCCCAGCAATCTTGCAAAACAAAACAATGGAGCATTCCTGTCCCAAAGAGTGATTTTCGTGCAGCACCAAGTCTTGGGAAGAGCCTAGCTGGTCCAGTCCAGAGCCCAGCGTGAAGCATCCTTACCTGCCTGACCCCAGCTTCACTGTGTGCACTCACTCATAAGGAAAGGGAAAGCTTCAATCTTTGTGTTCACTTAGTCAAGTGGATAATTGTTCACATTGATTTTCACTGCAGAGACCACTTCCTGTTGACTCTGCCTGGTTTCCCAAGTTTGTAAGCCTGTCACACAGCAGCAACTCCAGTCCCCTAGCGCTGTGTCCTCTAATCAGCTGTCCCATTCTTCTCTACTATCTCTTCACCCTTCAGTGCTCCACAGGCGTCCCTAGCAAACAACTCCCTTTCTCAGTATCTCGTTCGGTGCAGATGTGCACTGGGGGGACTGCCCTAGACGTGAGCTTGCTGTGTGCCATCTAGGACTGGTGATGCCTTTGGGGACAGCCCCGGGCTGCTCCTGGAGTCACACTGTCCTTTTCCTGTGAACTATTCACCCTCTGCTGTGTTTGCGTCAGCTGGGCTGATTCAAAACAGCACCTCCCGGGTTGGACGCGGCACTGGTGCGCATTCCTCACTGCGGGCAGGGGTAGGAGGCGCGTTCTTTGTAGCACTTTGCCCTCTTGTTTCTTACCCGGAGAAAATGATTCGTTCACCAGCTCGGGCAGTTTGCACTCCGGCAGTACCACCAGCTGACAGCCCCTTCCCATCTGGTGCCCACTATCTTTACAGGAAGTGGTTCTGCCGGCTCAGCTAAGGGTTTGCTGTTTTCTGTCTGATGCCATTTTAAGATCATGAAAATATAGGCCTTTGTTTATATTTCCAAATGTAAACAAAAGACTTATCTTGTGGAGCTTGCTCCTGATTAGCCCTCCAATACTCAGTTAATCCCTGGCTTGGAGATTAACATGAGCCTCGTAAAATGGGTCTGAGAAGGACAGTCCCAGGGCAAAGGCTGGGAGGCAGAAAGGGCGCTGAGACTGCGTTGGGGCTGACAGAAAGGAAGCCGAGGAACAGGAGACTGCCACACAAATTCCAATTCTTTTTTTTTTTTTTTGTGGGACCAGGCTTCGAACTCACGACCTTGCACTTGCCCAGCAGGCACTTGTGCCTCGGAGCTATCTCCCCAGCCCACAAATTCCAATTCTAATGCAAATGTATTATTACCTAGGAGCTTCCAGGAAAGCCTACCCAGTGGGCAATAACCATCCAGATGTGCCTCTTCGTTCATGTGGGCATGCTGGGGGCAGGTAAGACGTGGCACAGCGGGCAGGGCTGTCCCACCATGGCCTTCCTTGTTTGTCTGCACCACCAGAAACCCCGGGTGGACCCACAAGGGAAAAACCTACTCCCACCCTCCAAACACTATGCAAACAAGCAAATATCCACCAAGACAGACTTGGGATCAAAGCAGACTTTACTTTTTGGTTACAAAATACACCAGTAGAGCAACCTACGAGCAGCAAGGAGCCCACATGGACAGCCTGGCAAACCGAAAGACGAGACTACTTAAGGAATAAGAATCCCTTACACTCGGAAGCGGATGAACCCAATCTAGCAGACAGGAAGAGAAATCTACAGGAAGAGCTGCAGCCCCTCCCCAGGCTCCTGCTTCTTGCCCACAGCTCTCATAAAGGATGGGGTCCAAAACAAAAAGGAAGGCAACTCAAGAGCCCCTGACCAGGGCCACATGATTACAGAGCTCTGCAAATTCAGGCAGGGTCTCCACGGAGGCCTTGTGCCTTGCACACTGGTCCCAGGCTCTGGCACACTTGTCCAAGGGGGCTCCATACTCAGTATAAGGTGCAGAGGGGGGAGCGGACTGGGGCTGAGAAAGATCCACGATATCCATGCAGGCCCACAAGCCCAGGGCAGAGCTCCCAGTGGGGCCGTGAAAAAGCACTTCCACAGCCCTTTGCTCCCTTTCCAGTCTGCAGAAAGAAGTCAGGACTTGGGTGGAGCTCAGAGCCTTACCTTTTGGGGGTTAAAAGCACCCAGGAGGAGATTCTTGAGGGAACAACATGGAATGCTTCTGCCAAGGTGTCCCCTCCTGGCCCAGTGGCTGGGAGCCCATCCTGAACACCCACCACCCCAGGTGGCCAAGTGCTGCCCTCGCCCTGGCCTCCTCTTGGACAGCTCTGTCACCTCTACTCCTGCAGGGCCGCAGACAAAGGACAACAGGACTGGAGGAATTCCCAGGGAATAGGAGTATTTGAAGAGGTGGTGCTTGCAAGCACTTCCTGTTTATGGCTGGGCGCCAAGCCCCGTGACATTGCTCAGGAAGGCTGCAGAGCCCATCAGCTGGAAGGGGCTGAGACTGGAAAGCCACGCCACTGTCACCCGCTTCCCCTCCTGTTTCCTCCTCCATGCAGATGGGGAGCTTTACCGCAAGGGCTTCGCAAGTCACACGCAGATGCGGGTCTGTGGTGATCCAGCGCTTCTGTTTCTGACGTTCAACGTGAACGCGGACAGGAGAGCGCCCCTCGGTGCTCACATACACAAGCGGACCACAAGGCAAGGTCTAAGCGGCCAGACCTGGAGGCTTCAGGTGTTCGCACTTTGCTGTCTGCCTCCAGCGTTTTCATCAGAATCAACAGAGCTCATGCTGCACACTTCACAGAGAGCTCCCGTGAGAACCACAGAGATAAAAGACCCAAGCTCCACACAAAAGTCAGATGGGAAGAAGACCTTGTGTTTGGCACACGCGAGGCGCCTGGCCCCAGCTCCTCACCCAAACCACATCACGTGCGTGTGGCCTCCCGGTACTGCACTTCCCAAGTGCGGCTCACAGGTAGTAGACACTTGGAGTTGAGACGAGGGTCAGTGCATTTCCTCTCCAAAATCGCACTGCGAGAGCTCAGCAGGTGGTCACTAGCCTGGCTTCGACCCCAGCACACACACAGGTTAGATGCTGCACGCATCTCTGTGTGTGCATACGTGCGCTCTGAGCTCCGGGACTTCAATGCCTGGTCACGGCATGGGCAGCAGCCTCATTTGTCATGCTGAGTCCCCATTTCCAGCCCCAAGAAGTGTCCCTGAACATGTTCACATGCAACCAACACATGAAAGAACGGGTGGGTTCACGGCTGCCAACAAAATAAGGATGGTGTAATGCAGACAACAGCCCTAGGACCTAGGACAGCTACACACTGAGCTACACACTGAGCACCTTTCATTGAAAATCCCAGATCTGAAATAATAAAAAGTTTGAACCTTTTTAAGCGCCACTAGAATCTCCATTTCTGATGCTGGACTTTCAGACTGGAAGTGCTCTGCTGCTAACGTTGCACAATAATCCAAAAGTCTGAAAACCTGTCTAAAACTGAAACACTTTAAGCTGCATGCATTTTAGACAAGGGATACTCATTCACATACTGGATGAGTGAAGGAATATGACACTTTTTCAATAGAGAAATATTCCAGAAAAAAATGCAATGTGTTAAAAGTTTAGGACAAGTTGGAGTGCCTAAAAACTCCAGACATTGCCGGGCGTGGTGGTGCACGCCTGTAATCCCAGCACTCGGGAGGCTGAGGCAGGAGGATCGGTGCGAGTTCGAGACCAGCCTGGGCTACAAAAGTGAGCTCAGGACCAGCCTCAACTGCACAGCCAGACCCTGTCTCAAAAAAGAAAAAAAAAAAAACTCGAGACATGAAATGCGTGTGCACCACAGAGGGCAATTCTAGCCCTTGGGATGCCGAGGCGGGAAGGTCACCTTGAGTTGGCCTCACAGTTGGCCTGGGCAGACAGTGGGTTTAAGGCCATATGGAGAACTTGGTTTAAAAACCATACACATAGAAAACTGCAAGCAGAAACCTAGATGCTGTACGGGATCACCCTGTTCAAATACCTTGTTAAGTGATTAATGCACACAGAAATGGTTTGTAGAATGAATATTAAGTATGATATTTAATAGCAATTAACTTGCTGAAAAAATTTGGCTTAGTTGGGCTGGGGAGATGGCTCAGTAGAGTAAATGCTTGTCTGGCAAGCACAGGGTCCTGAGTTCAAGTCCTGATAATACAAAATAAATAAATAAACAAATAAAATAACAGTACTGGGAGACAGAATGTGCTCCAAGGTCCAGTACAGCATGTTTTGGGGCTCTCATGTTAGTACCTGAACCCAGTTCAGGGCTTAATCTACTATGTAAAGAAGAAAGCAACTTTTGAGGGGATTTGTCCATTTGATAAGATTACAAAGAGAAGAAAACGTCCTTGCGTTTTGAAAGATCTTCTGAACATAATTCCATTGTGCTTTTGAGCCTGTTTCTATCCCTCCTTCCTTCTCTCCCTCTATCCTTAAGAAATAGAAATCCCCATGGTTTCTTTTCCTCCCTCCCCTCTTCTGACTCTCACGTTTAAGCTAGCACAAGGACCAACCTACTAAAGGCTTCTTGGCAAGCGTTAATAATGGAAACGGAAGATTTAAAGTTGCTCACTCTGAAATTCTTTTAGTTCCAAAATACAGAAGTGCTTTCTGTGGGGCCAGTGAGATCGTTCAGCAGTCTAAAGCGCACGCTTAGGCAAGTTTAGGCAGCTGCAGGGACCCCAGTTCGATCCCTGGCACCACATGTTGTGCCAGCCCCACCCCCAGGGCAGGTTAAGCTGGCCATTATAAAAAAAAAAAAAAAAAACAAGAAGAAGTGCTTCATGTGTCTGGGAAACACTAAACGTTCTATTGATCTTGGCCAGTGAAAGGGAATCTGTGAAGAGCAGAGCAGTGGCCATATAAAAACAGGATTGGCCAGAGTGCAGTCGGAGCTCAGCAGTGGCCCCTTAGCCTATAGGTGAGTGGCCCTGAGTTGGATTCCCAGCACTGCAATCATGAAACAGAACTCTGACGGCCTCACAACTGTCATTCTCTTCATGCTTGTCTGGATTCCAAGCATCAGGGTTGGCATGTGGACACAACACACCTTAGTTCCTTCTCTGAAGCCGTCTCGTCCCTCCCTCTTCCTTCCATCTCTTGGTCCCTGCCCTGTTTGAGATAGATCTCTCTCCCTGCCTCCTAGCAGGCATCTTTTTCCTTTTTTTTTTTTTAAGAGTAGCAAAATTTAGGGGAGAATAGGAATAGCTCATAAGAGACAGGACGGTTGCTCTATTATTTATCTTTTATTTTGCTCTTTATTTATACTTTGGATTTCTCATGTGAAAGGAATCCCACAATAGTGAAGCTTATGCATCTGATTTACTTCCCTTGGTGTTATGGTCTCAAAGTACACACGTTCTCCTACAAAAGCCACATCCGTCTTTTTTTTTTTTTTTTTTTTTTTGTCTTTTTGAGACAGGGTCTCCCTGTGCAGTTCAGGCTAGCTTTGAGCTCACTTTTGTAGCCCAGGCTGGTCTTGAACTCGCACCGATCCTCCTGCCTCAGCCTCCCAAGTGCTGGGATTACAGGCGTGAGCCACCACGCCCGGCAGTTCTTTTTTTTTTTTTTAAGCCACATCCGTCTTTATGGCAGAGTGGTCCTCTGCCCTGTATAAACACATTTTTCTCTATCCATTTACCTGTTGATGGACACAGGCTACTTCAAGATTTAGCTCCTGCTTTTTTTTTTTTTTAATGTGTTTGGTACAGGGTCTCACTATGCAGCTGGGCTCGTGGAGATTGTCCTGTTTGCAGCCTCCCAGCACTAGGATTACAGGTGTGTAACACCACACCTGGACTGGGTGACTGGCTCGGAGCACCCAGTGACAGGGCCAGTGCGACATGTGGTTGTGGGGATCAAACCTCAGACCCTGGGCTAAGCAGGCACTTAGTCCCCTAAACCATCTCATCAGTCCTTTAGCTGCTATGAATTGTGCTGCTATAAACAAGGATGATTAGAAGGAATTAAGATGTGCTATGTCCATGCACCAACTCCCCATAGGAATATAAGCAAAGCAAACATGTACTAATATGTACACATGTACTAATATGTGCCGCTAATGTGTACTAACCAGCAATATTTCAGAGCCTTCAACCAGGATACTCCCTCCTCCTACTTCCTCCTCAGCTGCCAGTACTTGGAGCATTTTAAAATTGAATAACTAGTGAATGTAAAGAATCACAGAAGGACTTCCAGGAGGCAGGCCTTCCCCCTGTTATGGTTTATGTCTAGTTGTCCCCCAAAGCCTCACGCAATCATGAGGCAGGGACTTCTAGAGTTTCAGACTTGGCTCATAATCCATTAGGATTATGTGTTTTAGTACTGATGGGCTTATGGGTCTAAGTACTTCTGGGACTATGGTTGTGGCCTAAGGTGGATAGGCTGAGGCAGAGAACCTGAATGTAATACAAAGAGAGACAGAGAGACAGACTCAGGCTGTTACTCTCTGCTTCCCTGGTTGTTCCGTTGCCTCTGTCACTATTTTGTTGCTGTTCTGCTGCCATGAACTGCTGCTCTCTGCCGTGTGCCTGTCTGCCTTGGAGCCAGCCGAGTATGGACTGAAGCCTCCAGTAACTGTGAGCTGAATAAACCTTTCCCTCCTTCATTTTGGGTGTCGGGTATTTGTCCCAGCAACAATGGAAGAGTAACTAAGACGCCCCCTTACATTTACTGCCCGCCTGACCACCACCATTCTACCAGAGCATTATCACATGGGGCTTCCTGCCTCCCAGAGCAGGGCCATTTGCTCCTGGGACATAGGGTCTAATGGGCTTGGACACAGCCTTCCCACAGGCCAGCCACATCTTCACCTAATGCGGAAGCCCTGACACCCTCCTGGGATGCTGGGGCCCCTGCCAGCTAGTTTCTGCTCTGTTGATTTATTACCGTGCTTGTCAGCGGGCTTCATCATAACAGGGCTCTGTGCCTTTGTGCACTGTTTGGTTGGCAAACAAAAAGAAAACTTCACGTTCCTGATCACTGGGTCTTGGGCTATTTCTGTCATTATTTCAACCCCCATATCTTACTTCGAATAAAATTTATCTAATAATAGCTAATTGTTCAGCATTGCTGACAGTTGCTAATAAACATCTATTACAGAGAACGTAAGATGACAATTTATAGGCATGACTTACAGGAACAAATACCACAGAACACATTATGCTGAAATCGGAGCTGGCACATACAACATTCACAATACAGTAAAAGCCATTTTTTCCTTGTTGTCATTCGTGGTTTAGGGAAGGACAGGGATGAGCTGATTCTGGCAGCTACAACTTGTGAAGAAAAACACAAGGAAAAGTTACAGGATAAAATTAATTCTTTTTTTTTTTTTTTTCACTTTTGTTTGTGTGTGTGCGTGGGACCAGGGTTCAAACTCATGACCTTGCACTTGCCAGGCAGGCACTTGTGCCATAGAGCTATCTCCCCAGCCCCCTAAAATTAATTCTTTTGATAGGAACTGTTTTGTTCATGGTTGGTCATTTTGTTCTGTTTCATTTTCTTTTGTTTGCAGTGTTGGGGACTGAACCCAGGGCCTTCGTGCTGAGCCACACCAGCCGTTTTTAAATACAATTTTATTTTTGAGGCAAGGTCTCATCAAGTTGCTCAGGTTAGGATTGAACTTGTGATCCTCCTGCCTCTGTCTCCTCGAGTGCTCAGATTACAGGTGTGTACTACCAACCTGACCAGTGTGGAGGTATTTTGGTTGTGAATCAATCCCTGGGCTAGTTCTTTTTCTAGTGAATAAGGAAGAGGACGCCATTCCTTACCCTTCCTTCCTCTCTGGACAAGGCTCTGTGTGAGGCTCCTATTCCCAGTCTCTTCCAACGCTGATAAGACAAGCACAGAAACAATTCCAGTACCAAGGTGGCACGTGAGAAAGGGGACTGAAGCTCCAATTGCAGGCCACGAAGTAAGAAGGACACAGGTTCATATCCCATTTTGTCCTTTCCAAGCTGTAAGATCGCGGGTCTCAGTGGTCACCTCTGTGTCTAGGTGGAAAGGCTCAGTCTTCCAAAGAAGCACAATCGCGGGCCGCAAGGCTGGGTAGCCGGCATGGGCTTGGCCCGCCCACCGGAAGCAGCTCCCCACAGGGCCAATGCTTTTGGATAACTGCAAAAGCTAGCCCAAGACATGACCCCTGAGAGGGGACAGCTGGGTCACCCTGGCCTCTGCCTGCATGCAGGGGCAGCAGGGCAGTGAGAAGAAACCCGAAACACCGGCTCCTGAGCCATGGGGGCACGGGACAGAGTTCAGGGTGTCTCACAGATGGGGCTCGCTAGGAAAAGTACCAGGCAGGCAGGAGCTGCGTGGACGAAAACTGCAAGATACACCGCGGGGCTCTGTCCAGTTTGTTGCTAAGTATTACGTGCTGGTGCCCTGGGTCTACTTCACCGAGGTAGGCAAGAGGTACACACGGAACTCGAAGCTCTGCAACTCCCCGCACTCCCAAGAGGCCCAGAGCTCTGAGCAGTCCCAACAGAAAGTCTGTGGAGAGCCTGGGACTTTGGTTCAGGGCTCAGGAAGCTAAGGCGCCCCCTGAAAGCTGCTCTAGGGCAGCCCACCAGCACCAAGAAAGAAATCCAGCAACGCCCTGCACCGGCCTGGCACCAAACACTGATACCAATAAAGAGAAGGCCGGACTGTGCTCAGAAATCTCTACCCAAGCAAAGAAGCCGGAGATGACAGGGACTCCACAATACAGAGCTGAGAATTCACACACAAGCGCAGCGAGCAGCTGTCATAGATGTACACCGTTCCTTAAGGGTCTTAAGAGAGAGGAGGCAATAGCTGGGAAATACGGGGCCTGGGAGACAGCTCAGCGGCCTAAGTGCCTGACTGACAAGCACATGGTCCTGAGTTTGATCCCCAGCACCTAAATAAAAAAAAACAAGCTTCCTAGGAATTAAAAAAAAAAAAAAAATCTAAACTGAGAATTCACAGGGCTGAGAGACGCTATGAGAGAAGCGGGAGCAAATTTTTCCGCAGAAACAGAATAATACCAGACGGAAACGTGGGCTTAGAAGAATTAAAAGGTATGGAAGCCCTGAACAGGTGACTGACTGCCTATGAGAGAAATGACTTTGCTTTTTATTTCTTAAAAACAGATGGCTTAAAGCAAAAAATGATGCGTTGTGAGGTCTGCTATACAGGCAACAAAGTATAGGACAACAGCCAAGGACAGGAAGCAGAAATGCCATTACCAGGTCATAAGGTCCTTATGTGCTATACGAAACGAGAGGCAGGACTCCCAGGCGAAATGTGGTGGGACAAGTGGCAAGCTGTAAACTTTGACTTGATCACTACCAGTAGCAAACAAAGAACTATGCACGTAGCGATACAGCGGAACACTCACACCGGTGTGCCATCAACCCAGAAGGGAGGAAAACGGGGAGAGACAGAGCCATGCGGCACAACAGCAGACAGGTGTGGTCTGCAAGGAGCACTCTCCAGTGAGAGCGGAAGCACAAGTTAGACCTGCCTACCAATCCTGGTGGCCACCTCAGGTCAGGCCAGTCAGGCTTCCCTTCCACACTGGGTTCAGCACAGAGTGAGTATCCAAACAAGAGCACAAGTGGGCATGGGAGCGATGCCCTGGCATCTGTAGGCACAGAGAGGAAGCTGACCAGTCGGAAGGGCCTCAGTCTGCAGTACAGACCCCCAAGGTCTCGGTTGGGCCCCCATGGGAAGTGCACCCCGCACAGAGCTCACCTATCTGGAGGGCTGGCCCTGAGCAGGAGTGGCCCTGCTGGTTCTGGTTGAGTTTATCCTAGGTACAGTATCCTGGGCAAGCCCCGGGTGTGTGCAGGCTGAGCGCTCCTGCCGCTGGGAGTCTGAAGGCTCTGCCGGTCAACTTGCACAGAAGTCGTGCGTGGGCAGTGGGTGGCTCTTTTGGGCTGTGCGGTAGCAGCTTTCTGCCTCTCTCTGGGAAGCTGGACCAGCTGTGGAGGCAGCCCTTGGGAGCTCCCCAAGATGCCCCAGACAGTGCTTCCTGGCTATCTCTGCTCTCTGCAGCTGCACACCTTTGAGGTCACCAGCCCTGGCTGCCAGTGCACCTGCAGCGCCAGCTCCACCTGTTCTACTCAAAATGGAAATCAGGAGTGGGTAAAACGATGCCACTGGAAGGAGGCCTTAGGGCTAAGACCCGGGCTGTGGCACCAGGGAGGAGGAAGGAGCACAGAGCGAGCCCTGAGGGGCTGGGGTGGTGGCTCCCACTTAAGAGCTGGGCCCCAAGGGGGAGCCTCAGGCTTCCTCAGTCCCTGGTAGGGTGCAGCTGATGAGGCCCACTGGGGAGGAAGAGTCACCTGGGAGATGCCCAGAGGCCACAACACGGTCTCCTGGATGTCCCATTGCACCCTGGCCAGCCAGGAGGCACTGTGGGCAGCACAAGAGGAGAGGGGAGAGAGAGACAGAGAGAGAGAGAGAGAGAGAGAGAGAGAGAGAGAGAGAGAGAGAGAGAGAGAGAGAGAGAGCAAGCATACTCCTGGGAGCCTGCGGTCTTCTCCACCTCTCTGGTCCCAAACTGCAGGCAGACTTCTTGGGCACTGGCAGCAGCAGCAGCAGCTGCCCTCCAAGTCCTACGCTGGGTCCCACAGCCAGGCTTGCACTTAGAGGACTTAATTCACACAGTATACTTTTGACCACAACAGAATTAAAGTGAGAAGTTCACACAACAAATCCCCAGCATTTCCATGTAAACAACACACTGCAAAACAACCTGGAATTGAAGCAAAAAAAAAAAAAAAAAAAAAAAAAAAAAAAAAAAAAAAAAAAAAAAAAATTATAAAAAAAAAAAAAAAAAAAAAAAAAAAAAAAAAAAAAAAAAAAAAAAAAAAAATGTAAAAAGGAATTAGAAGATATTTTTTTAACTGAATAGCAAGAAGACGCCAACACATCAGTATGTGTATGATACAGTAGAGACAAACCTTGCAGGGAATTTTGTAGCAATAGGTATCTCTATTAAAGTAGAAAAGAAAATTTTAAAAATCAACGATCTAATCTTCCACTCTAGGAAAACGCAAAAAAGACTGAATGAAATGCAAAGCAGTTAGAAACAGATAGTTTAGACAAAAGCAGAAATCAATGAGAATAAATGGCACATGATAGAAACAATAAACATTGAGATTTAGGGTAGGTTCTGGGAAAATTGAATCCAGTTGATAAATTTATAGCTACACTTGATCAAGAAAAGAATAAGAGTAAAAAATTACCAGTGTTGGAAAGGAAAAAATTTGTTAGAATATCAATGATTGATAGAAAATACCAATCCCAAGTTAAGTCTAAGACGTTTCATACTCAGAAAAACAGTGCTATTAAGCTCAAGTACTTATTTTATACAGTAATAGTATCACTAAGCTTTTCTTTGGTGGGTTAAGAATATAAGTTTACAGGCCAAAAATTAGAGAAAAAGAAAGGTTACGAGGATAGCCAACAGTGAGGACTCAGAACATAAGAGAAGCTGTGCTATAACAGTCTATAACTCAGTGGTTTCCCAAATTTTCTGTTCAAGGAAATCATGGGGCTACAGAGGAAAGGGACTGAGGATACACAGTGTGTCAAAGGAGAGTCACTTAGAGAGAAAATGTTTTCTCAGGCTTTCACAGAGAGCAAACTGGTCAAGTAATGGCCATGACTCATCTAGATGGCTGACACTGACATTTCTACAAAGCACTGTACATGGTTCCAAAGACAATGCTGAGTGGATTTGACTGACCTTGGGAGATACAAAGTTATATGTTTTGCTATACAGGTCATGCTTAAACTTGCCTTTAGCCACCCAGCAGAAAAGTTTAACCACAAGGCATAAAACACAAAGCTAGATTAGAATGCTAAGCTGTAAATGGCTTAAATCAACAGCTTCTAACATTGCCAGTTTTACCAATAACCCACTGTGATTATCGAACACTGGATTATGTATACAACTACTTTGTCTTAGTTCAATGAGAAGAAATTTGGTTGTACCAATAATGATTTGAAAAATTATACACCCTGGGCTCTGTATAACTAGTAGGAGGACAACAATATGCATTGAATCAAATATTGAAATGTACTACTAATGTGTTTTGAAACCGTCACATTGCTACACATTGTTATTTCTTATTAAAAGTAATAATAAAAAAATTTAAAAGGAAGTCCAAAAGGCACTTCATGACACCAGAGAGCAAGCAGAGGAGAAATCAAAGTGAATTCATGTTCCTAAGGTATCATTAACAAACACCTTAATGGCAAGCGAGTTTCAAGTAGATTTAAATATAAGCACCACTATGCTGAGCTGTCTTTCTCTTTGGAGTGAAAAGCAATAAATGACAGAGCTACTGCTGCAGGTAACAAAGCAGACCCCACACGGTCTGGGCTCAGCCGGAAACAGCAGAAATGACTGGCCGGGAGACCTGCTCGGGTTTCAGGCCGGCAAGATGGTTCAGCGGCCTAAAGCGCCTGCTTAGGAAAGCTTTGGCAACCACAAGGACTGTGGTTCATTCCCCAGTACCACGGGGTGCTCCAGCCCCATCCCCGGGAGGGCTGAGCCAGCCATAATACAAAAACAAACAAACAAACAAACAAACAAAAAGCTTCTGTGTGCTGGGCCAGTGAGCTTGGAACGTGGGAGAATCCCCTCTCCCAGCCCCCGCCCCCACCCTGCTCCCAGCCTGAGGACTTCAGCCACGGGCTGCCCCTTGATGCGATGCTGTGATTTCCATCCTTGGCGGCACACACTCGAACAACAGTCCTCAGCCATTCTCTACAGGAAACATCCCACGGGCACTTGCATTTAGCTGAAGAGGGGTCATTAATGAACAAAGCCATACTTAGGAGGCTGATATCCAGGGACCATAGCTTAGTGGACACTTTCTTGGGAGACGTGCCCTGTCAAGGTGACACAACAGGCTTCACCCCTGGGAGGTGGTGAATCCTGCTCCGAGGATTTCATGCATCCTAAGAAACCTCGCACTGCCCAGCTGTGAGGCTGCAGGATTACCACCTCCACATTACAAATGGGGAGACCGAGTCTCTGCAAAGTTGTGGTACAGAGAATCTCTAGCTCTGGGTAATGTGGGGCAGTTGTTACCTCGCTTGCGCATGCAGGAATGGAATTCACACTCACAAATCTTCTATTCTGGGAATGAGAGTTCATATCTGTATGGGATTTCTTTGTTCATCTGTGTTGATATAACCTGAGTCAGGAAAATCACAACACAAGCAGATCCTAACACGCTCTGCTGTGAGTGGCGGGTAGCATGTCTGCGGTCAGGGTGAAAGCCTCGGTACCACCCAAGCCTCCCCCCCCACGCACATGCATGCGCATGCGCAGGCAAACAGCCCACCCGGTGAGCATGCAGGCTTGGCCACATCCTGCTGTCCTCACAGCAAGGAGGCTGATCTGGCCACGCAGCAAACCTGCCTCTTGGCAGCAGAAGCAGATGCAGAGGAACTCGGCCCTCTGACCATCTCGCCAGACAGGGAACCTTGGCCCTCTCGCTTTCTTGTCACAGATCTGCATGGAGAGCGCCCTCCAGGGCGTCGCCGGTGCGACTTGTGGGCCCAGAAGGGAAGAAACCGGCTATCTGTGAAGCTTCCAAGTGGGCCAGGCCTGGTGTTGGCTGCTGGCCTTGGCCTTTCTCCTTATTAAATCTTCACAAGATTAGTAAGGCGCTATCTGCTCCATTTCCAAGGAGCAGAAAGACAGAGATTAAAAGATGGGGTGTGAGTGGGTGGGTGGCATCGCCTGCAATCCCAACAGCCTGGGAGGCTGAGGAAAGAGGACTGCAAATCCTAGCCCTTTCTGGGTGATTTAGTAACTTCATGAGACCCGACTTCAAAATAAAGAAGGCCGGGCACATAGCTTGGAGTAAAGACTCCGGTTACAGCCTTTACTGTAACCACTCTACTACTATAACCACTAACTACTTACTATAAGGGAGGGAGAGGAGTGAATCACTCCGGAAGACACAGGGGAGGTCAGCGGGGCTCAGCAGGCTCCGTAGCTCCTCCCCCTGGGTCTTAGGGGCGTGGTGCCCAGGGCTGTCCCCTCCTTAGAGCAGCGGCCCCGTTTTCCCCATGTGAGCAGTGGTTCCTGCCTCATATGACACTGTGGATTAGCATAGGTGTGAACACCGTGGCACAAAAACAAGGCTCCACACACACTGCTGGTTGAATTATCACTGCGGCCGCTTGGCGCGACCTCCGCTACTTGGAAGCGAGTCCTGTCGCAAGCCCCGAACAGCAAGGATGTACCTGCAACCCTGCGCCAGGCGATTCTGCTGCTGTGTGGTCATCCCAGAGTGCACCTGCACAAACTAGGCCTCCGGGTCCTCAAGGGGCAGGGCCCTCCAGGGGTCACTCCCGTGTGCTCCGTCCTTGCCGAGGAGGCGTGGTTAGGAGGATCGCTGCTGCAACCCTGGCCAGGGAGCTGCTGCAAGCCTGCTGTGCGTCTGTCTCTTGTAGTACCTGCTCCAGAATGCACAGGGCCTTACGCGAGCTCCCTCGGTGCCCTTCCCTCCTGCCGTCCCTTACGACCCCCACCTCGCCATCTCTACCCAGCGCTCTTATCTGGGTGATTCCTTTCTAGCACGCCAAGCCCTTCATCCCCGCTTGAACATGCCCAGAGCAGTTGTCACCACGCACCGCTCTCTGGCTGAAGCCCCCCGCTTATGTCTGTTGCTCATTTCTCCTCCTCGAACGTCATCTCCAAGAGGGCAGAGAGCGTCGCTGGTTTCGTACACTGCCGGAGCCGCAGCCCGGAGAAGAGGCGCGGCGCTCTTACCTGCCAGTGTCGGGCGGGACATGAGCCATGCATTTAGTGAGGATCTCCAGCTCCGTCTTGTGAGTCTGTACACAGAGACTCAGTGACTTGTGACAGGAAAACAATAAAAGGGCTGCTATGTGGGCCCCGGGAGGCATGCGCTCGCTGCGGAGGCTAAGAGCTCCTCTCTAGAAAGCTACGAACTTCACGCATAGATTGCACTAGGATGTCCATCCCTGTCTTGCACCTGCGTGCACGGAGAGTGCAGGAAGTCCTCTCTGGCTCACAGGAAACGAGAAGACGCCATTCCTTCTCTTAGAAATGCACACGGTAAATGGACACTGGTGCTCGCTCGGTGCAGAACGCTGATGAACTCTGCACTTCACTGAAGTTCAGTGTCAGTTATGGTTTTTTAAATCAGCAAACACATGATGCTCTTTTTGTGTTGTTGTTTTTGTCTTAATCCTTAATTCCTAACAGGCACAACACATAATTATCTGTTCCTTGGCCAGGGGCACCAAAACATAATGTGCGAAAAATACAGACATGGCCTGGGGAGGTAGCTAGCTCAGTGGCAAAAGTGCCTGCCTGGTAAGCACAAGGTCCCGAGTTCAATCCTTGATATACATAGATATACATACATACATACATGCCAGGGGCATACTTTCCCCAAGAAATAATGACACGGGGTTGCTTTCCTTTCCTAGACTGCTGATTACTAATGATCACCGAGCACTTAATGTAACCCCACCAAAACATGACATAAGCCAACAGCACTGCAGAGTTTCCGTTTGCAGTCCTGCACTGGCTTGATCTGGCTGTCCCTGGCACGTGGGGCCAGCAATCTGGATAGGATCCTGAGCACCAGTATCCATAGACCATGGACTGCATGGAGTGCCTAGAAAATTCTAGAAAACATGCCAAGCTGCATTAGTATCTTTCTAACGTCAAAAATTTCTGTAGGGTCGGGGATGTAGCTCTCAGGCACAGCGCGGCTCAGCGTCTGCCAGGCCCTGAGTTCAATCCAGGTGCAAGAAGGAGCCGTGGGGCTCTTTGCCCTTTATTTCACCTAAATCACTCAGACTTTTTATTTTTACTTTTTCTCTTCTAAGAATTGAAAACCTAGGGTTTGCACAAGTCAGGGAAGCTTTTTACCACTGAGCTACGTCCCTCTTTATTTTTAAAATTTTTGAGACAAGGTCTCACTAAGGTGCCTGGGCTGGCCCCAAATCTGCAACTGTTTGTCCTGCCTCAGCTTCCAAAGCAGAGGACAGATGTGTAGCCCCTCGCCTAGCCAGCCCTGTTTTTCTCTTACTACAAGAATTCTTCCCACGGACAGAATTAGACTTTAGACTTTATCATTTCCAACCTAAATAACTGAAGAATGCCGTCCTTACCCAAAGTTGGGATAGAGCAAAGCAGCCCAGAGGGCCCAGCCAGCTGCGAGGCTGAAGATGGTAGCATGTGTCGCTTTGGCCCCTTGATTTTCCTCTTCTTGGCCCCAGCTAAGCAGAACTGCAGCAGCTACGGGAGAGGCGGAGCAGAGCCCCTCTCACACCCTGGCTTGGGTCCCTCAACTTGCAGGGCGCCTGAGGCTGGGCAGGGGCCCAGAGCAGCACCCTGTACGTGCAGAGGCTTGGAGCTTCCAGGGCCAGGTGCAGCCAGGCTAGGCTGCACGCTGGCTGACAGCAAGGTGAAGGAAAGCCAGACCCAGACTGCGCTCTGCGGGGAAGAAAATCACACCCGCTCCTGCAGGCAAGCGGGATGGTGGCTACGTGAGGAAAGCCAGTCTGAGTCCACAGGCCGGAGCTCCAGAAGAATGTCCCAAGATGGAACCCAGGGAGGGATGGGGGCCACTGGTCCACTTTCATCTGTCTTCCAAACCCTGCCCCCACTCTTCTAATCAGCATATTTAGAACACAACTCTCTCCTCCCCTCGATGGTGAGAATCAGGCGGGAACAGGAAGGACTCCTTAGCAAGTGGTTTATGTCTCCAGTGACCTGAGCCACAGGGATGGGGAAAGGGCCTCCCCAGGAGATAGCGGAATGGAGGGCTGGGCTGGGTCCACTGTATGAGAGTGTACGGATTGGCCAAGCTGCATAATAAAAGGCCTATGTAGCTTAAACTGCAGGATCTTTTCTTGGCCTCTGGAAGGTGGACCCAAGAAGGCCAGGCAGGGTCTGCTTCTGTCTGAGGCTCTCAACGTGGCTTGGAGACAGCTGTCAACCCCATGTGTCCCAGGACCGTCACTGCGTTGGTGTGTGATAACCTCCTCTCCAGACCACACCTGAGCTTCATTGGCTCTGCAAATGCGGCCACAGACTGGGATTCACGTAGGGATTCTGCAAGGTGGACATTCAGTCCCTGGTGGGAGGGCAGGGAGGACCTCAGGGAGAGGCTGCATCTGGAAGGACTTCACACACCTGCTAACAGGGGTGGCAGGGTACAGAGGTGGTCGGGCCTGTGGCACAGGGTGTCAGCACAGAGGAACCTGCAGGAGTAGGAATCCGCTGGGGTAATGGAGGGTGCACATCTGCAGAGAGCTTGGGGTGGGGGCCCTGAATGGACACCAATGGACAGGCCAGCAGCTGGGGACCCCCACAGGCATGAAGGAAACAACAAGATCTAGAAACCCAGGCCAGGGACGGTAGAGTGACAGGGTGGGGCCAAGGTGAAGCCAAGTTACCAGCAAATGTGAGATGCGGGGAGGCAGGATGTCAAAGTCAAAACTGGATGTTTTGCGCGCTTCCAAATAGAGATGCAGCTCAGGCTGGACCAGGACTTCCTACGTATTCCATAGGAACTGGAGACGGTCCCACCTCAGCCTCCTGAGTGCTGGGATCACTGGTGTGAACCAGCACACCTGGTTGAAGCTGCACCTGTCTAGTTTGAGACACTGTGGAAGCAAAGGTAGGCCACTATGTACTGACAGCAGCGACCACTTATTTCTTGTTTACTATACACCTTGGAGTCTGCCACCGACTCCACACACATTGCAGCGCACTCTGCAGGTGAGGAAACTCAGGCTCTGGAGACAACACACCATGGCCAGAGGCTCGCTCACAGCTGATGAACGGCACCACTGGAGGGGGAATGCAGCTGGCCTGGTGGTGCACACGTGTAACCCCAGCACTCGGCAGGCTGAGGCAAGAGGATCACAAGTCTGAGGTAAGTCTGGGCTACACAGTGAGGTCAAGGCCAGCCTGAACTACATGGCTAGAACCTGTATTAATCCACCAACAAATAATACAAATAAATGAAGAATTAAGGTTTTTTAGGTGCCATGCCCAAACAAAATCCAGCCTGGGGTGACCTTGAGAAGGCTCCAGAGCTGCATATCTGAAGGTCACTCATCTGATCAAGCGGAGGGTGGAGCCTGCCCAGACCCTTGGCCCTGCCTGCTGGGGACCCTGGTGCCTCAGGCTCAGGGACTGTGACCAGGTGCCAGGGTTCTGCTGGGACCGGGGCAGTTCTGGACAGAGACACAAGGCTGGGGCAGGGGCCCGAGGCCAAAGCTGAGCCGGTGCTTGCTCTCGGGGACATCTGGGTGAAACCTGGCCCCGGCCACAGAGGGCACGTGGGCAGTGGCAGACACCCCGGGCCCAGCAGGGGTACATTTTAGGTGCTACAGGCTGGGTGCCTCTGTGCTCTGAATTTCCCTGAGGAGACAAGGCTGGAAGCAAGTGGCCCTTCCTGAGGCCACAGAGGGGTCTCCACGGAGCAGTTCAGCTGCTGCAGCTGCCAGGAGACAGGCACTGTACAGTGTTAAGGAGAGATGGTCATTCCTTTAGCAAAGGACTTTAGAAAATGTGACTAAAAAAAAGCGGCCCTGTGTGGCGCTGCTCGCCTGTTGCCCCAGTGCTCGCCGTTCAGGAAGGAGGACCCTGTGAGTCCCAGGCCAGCCTGGGCTGTACAGCGAGATCCTGCCCGCAAAGCAAAAAGCAAAGCAAACAAAACCTCAACAGAAATGGCTGCAGAAACATCCTTTCTTCCCTTAAAAAATTCTCTTCTGAAACATTTCACAGAAGCCATGCACTTAAGTTTCCATGTTTAATTGTACGCTGGGTACACTGTGCAGCTCTACGCATCGCTTGCTCACTTCTCAACTGCTCTCTAAGCTCAGCCCAAGAATTCCCTGGTCTCCTGGGGATGTAACCTGAGCTAAGAGCAGGACCAGATAGCTCCCGGAGGGGCTCAGTTGTAGGACTTCTGATTTCACAATGTAAATCTTTTAAAAAATTACTTGGAAAATGAAAACAATCCTATTTAGAAATTTCTTGCCACCAAACTTTGAAAGTTGCCTAATGCTTCAAAAGCTGAAAAAAGTTTTCATTCATTACAGTTCTCTGAAACATGGAGTGTGTGGGGGGGTGTGGGGGGTGTTGTACTTAGCATATAATTCCAGCATGGAGAAGGTTCACTCCATATTGTAATGCCTTGGATTCTTGGTGTAAGCTTCTATGGTAAATGGGAGGGTCACAGGTTCCTCTGAAGCCCCTAACATTCCTGATTACACCTTCAAGCTCTTCTCTAGAAAACAGCCAACAGTCAGTTTGCACTGCTAGGGGAAACCAAACAAGTTCTGATTCCATCTCGATGAACTCTTTTTTTTGCAGGATGGGGGTTTGAACTCACAACCTTGCACTTGCCAGGCAGGCACTTCAGAAAACACTCGCCCACGTGTGTCCACAGCTTCACCCACAGAACCCTATGACTTTGAGCACACCGGGGAGCAGTGACTCTGGAGAGATTGAAAACCAAGTTTTAGAAAGCCCACCTAGGCCGGGTATAAGAGTGTTGTTCTCAGGTGAGACGGGAATCTGACTGCAAGTTGTAGCAACAAATCCTCATTCTTGGTTCCTTGGCTCAGGGAAAACTACAGTGGTACATATATGCACCCAGGGTTCATTCAAACCCTTCTGTCAACTGCCGACTCAGGCCCTAAAGAAGAGTTTTCACAAATTAACCAGGCTCTATGCAGCTTAGCTGTATACAATTGGTAAGATTTAGAAAGCAGAGAATCAGAGTTATCTTGTCAGGCCTCCGAGATGGCTCAGGGGTCTAAAGCGCCTACCCAGGCAAGCTTAGGGAACCGCAGGGACCTTGGTTGGATCCCCAGCACCACGTGCTGTGCCAGCCCCACCCCCAGGGCAGGCTGAGCCAGCCATTAAAAAAAAAAAAAAGAAATGAAGATGTCACTGTGCCTTTATATACAGTGCAGAGGCGATGTAAAATGATAAAAGCCCTGCAGTGAAGGCTTTTCCAGGCCACTAATAGGATGTTCTAAATGGGAAACAGAGTTTTTGTATTCATTTCTAAGCTTTTCTTTTTGAAAAGATGGATTTGTTCCAAATTTGCCTACCAATTTTTATTAAAAGTTTGAAATCTGAGTCACACATGACTGAAAGGATTTAAGATGAAGAATCAGGTCCCATCTGGCCCTAGATGTGCAGTTGTCTCCTTTCCAATTATTTTTAAGACCTCATTGGTGAAATAAAGGGTATAAGAAAATGCAAGAATCTAAAGGAAAAGGCCACCCCGTACACGCTAAGTATTAGATGGAAGTCCACTTGACTCATTCTGTTGAACATTCTGCTCTCATTCATGAAATGAGTGTGATTTTTAAATTTCATTAACAAAAACCCACTTCATACAGCAATAAGCTCTACATTATTTTGGAACAAATCAGAAGGAAAACCATGTCTTTTACCTTACTCTGGGGAACCGTAAGCGACCCTTTCCTGATCTCTCCAACTGAGAACCACAACTCTTACTTGTCTGAGATCAATGGACAGGTGAGGAGGGAGACAAACACCACGAACGCATAAAGCTTCGTGTTCAGGGTGGTCTGTGGCTTATGTCCAGGTAACCCCGCAAAGTCCCACGAGTTCACAGGAGTTTCTTCAGAAGTGACCAGAGGGAAAGAGTGTGACTGATCCACGGTCCAGTGCTGGGATCAAGGATGCTGGGATCAGGGGTTAGGTGGCTGATCGGTCCACCGAGTGGACTGGCACTGCCTGGATCCTGGCAACCTGGCTGCAACACCAGGCAGAGAAAAGGCCTGCGCCCCCACCCTCTCCTCGCTTTTGCTGCCTCTGCTCGCCATGAACTGCCCTCAGCCCAGGCCACCCTGCCTTGGAGCCAGCTGAGTATGGACTGAAAGCTCTACAAGCCGTGAGCTAGATAAACCTTTCCTTCCTCAGCTTCCAGCATTGGGTGTTTTGGGTCAGCCACGAGAAGTAACGAGGACAGTCTACCTAGATCTATCAACCAAATCTGTCTTCACCAGATCACCCAGCCTGGAGGTGGGGTGATCTGCTGCAAAGTTAACCTACTGGAGGAGCATCAGGGCCGCAGAGTGTGCAGGCGGGAAGCGTCCTGCCGCGCTGTGCAATGCAAGCCCTCCTCCAGTCCTCCGCCAAGCCTTAACTGCCTTCGCCACAGGGATCTGACATCCACCCTCTTTAACAGTATGTCTAGGCAACCTACAACTGCGGGCTGTGACACATGTAAAAAGAAGGGCTTCTCAATGTCAAATCACTGTCCCCACCCCCTTTCCAACAGACCGCAACGGGGACGCAGCAGCAACATCTTCCAGAGTCTACAGGGGCAGCTACCGAGGTGTCCTCGCAGAGACGCTGCTCCTGACGCCCCCCGGGTGGCCAGAAACCCGAGTGGCAGAGCACGCAAACTGTCCTCTGGGACAGCAAGCCGGAGCCCAGCTCGGCTCGGGACGGGCCTTGGGCCCTGCTTTATTCTGTTCAACTTCAGAGGAATCCTAAGACCAATTCTTGTAATGAGTAACCAAGGTTGCTGAAAACAGTGGCCATGCTACCTGTTCCCACATTGCTGGTGTTGGTTCCCGCTGACTTTGGGTGGTGGAAGAAGTCACAGGGAGAAGGAGCGACTACGCAAGGTGAGAAAGTTGTATATCACGGACCCTTGTCACCGCTTAAATCGTAACAGGGCAGGCAGAAAAAACACTGACCACCATTGCAGTGTTTCTGTTACAAAATCTGCATGAACTGCATTTCTGGAAAATAGTAAGACCAAGGTCATTATAAAATCCAAGCATTTTTAATGGCTTTATTCCTCAGTACGCTCCTTTAATCCCTGATTCCACACCTCCCACGTTCCGGTTCTCCTTGGCCCCTCCTCCTGTGGACCTATGTTAGGCTTTGTTTTAGATTCACTTCCTTCCCTTCCTGTCTTTCCACTCTGTCCTGCCCCCTCTTCTTCCCTATATCTCTCCTCAAAACTGTGTGCCGCCTTTCTCCTGTTTCCCAGACTTTGCCAGGTTCTCAAAGAGCGACTCATTCCACTCAGCAGTGCCGGTGTTTCCGAAAGACCCACTGCTGTCTGCCAGGTGGATCGCTAGGAGACAGGGCCCGTTCTCTGCAAAGCACCGCGAAGAGCATGTTCTGAGGGGTGCTCCTGTGAGCACCACAGCACCGTTGAGGGTTTTAGGGCCTTGGGTGGTGGAGGACAGGGAGGGACAGTAAGGGAAGAACCAAAGCCCTGGTGAATGGGAGGCACCGAGGGGGCAGAGAGATACTCCTGAGAGTGTGGTAAAGAGAACCCCTACTTAGCACGGGTCTTGCCCTGCAGTCTTTTTTTTTTTTTTTGAGACAGGGTCTCGCTCTGCAGTTGAGGCTGGCCTTGAGGTTACTTTTGTAGCCCAGGCTGGTCTCGAACTCACACCAGTCGTCCTGCCTCAGCCTCCCGAGTGCTGGGATTACAGGCGTGAGCCACCACGCCCGGCGTTGCCCTGTAGTCTTTACACTGCAGTTTGTAAGGCTCACAGTAAATGTGGGAGATGAGTGCGGTCACCCCCAGGGAGGAAACTGGGTCCCAGACACTGACTCTGGGCTGAGCCGTTCGGCTCCAGAAATCTTGCCCTTCAGCACCGCTAGCTAAACTGATTCCTCCATCCCACACCAGCACAGTGGCAAGTAAGCAAAAGACTCTGCTCCTTGCGTACTCTACAGGGGCCGTGCAGCAGCTGAAATACTGGCTCCATGAGTGTTTTTGGGGTGTCGTTGGCAGACAAATTCCTCAAGGCTGATCCAGGACGATGGTCGCTCCAGGAAGTGTGGATGCAGTGTCTGGTGTGTGGACTCAGGAACGGGGTACACACGTGCCCTGGCTCACTGAGAGCACCGATTTACACCTGCTGTGCAGGCTGACGCACCTCCTTTCCCTCTCAGAGTCGCCCCAACTTTGAACGCTTACACGTACAGTTGTCATGCTTGTGGATATGCTTGAGATCCACTCTTCTCTGCACACGATTTTCCAGGCTCATATGGCAACTCCAGATGCCACTGCCACTCTAGCCACGGCCTCGGCTGCCCACTGTCCAGCACACACCCTGCTGTCTTCATATACTTCGTCCTGGGGTCACCATGTGAAGCTGAAATGGCCTTTGACTCATGCTCTTTGAATTATCTCCATAAGAACTGACAGGTGCTGCGCATGGTTTCAATAATTCCGATTCTCGCATTTTTTCTATTCCCTTTGGTTTCTACATCTAAAATCGGTCCTCCTCCCTGTGGCATGCCCTGTGGAACCCTGCCCTGCTTCTTTCTCCTTGCTCCGCATCTTCCTGTATTCCAACCTCTTACTGCCTCTAGGTCTTTCTCTGAGCCCTGCCCCTCTCTCTGCCCTCAATACTTCCAGCCAGTAATCGTGCCCAGTGACATTCATGCCCTGAGGGACCACAAGGTCACGGCTTCCAAACAAGTCACTGCTCAGCCCACTCCTGCTGCGCTTCCCGAGTAAGCACTTGCCCTAGCAGGGCTATGCTGTTCTTGTGCCACTTCAAAATTCAGGTGACTTTAGTTTGGGGGCCTTCCTCACGAAGGCTCCTGACCTCCTAATCCTTGTGTCACACTTACCTAGCCACTGTGATGGTCTTAGTTACTTTTCCCACTACCGAAACAAAGCACCCAACATCCACAAGTTAAAGACCGAGTGGCTTCCTGCAGCTTAGTCTGCAGAGGTTTCCCTGGGCAGGCAGCTGGCTCTGAGGCAGTGTGGCACAGAAGAGGGGAGTGGCAGAGCACAGACAGTCCGTGGCAGGTCAGGCACCAAGCCACATGCAGCAAGCATTGAGCCTCCCTTTCCCTTTTAGCCCACCCAGGCTATAAGTAGTGGCGGTGGGTAGGACTTCCTACACTTGGGTAGGACTTCCCCTTACCCACACCCAGAACCACGACCAACCAACACCTTGATTTCAGAATCACACACCACGATCCAGTCACCTCCAAAAAGCCCCATGAGCCTTTAGGGCAATATGCGGATACAAACCATCACACCAGGTATTGTCTACTCAGGGAACTCAGTTAGCAACTGACACTTCCAAAGTGCTAGGCTTCCTTCTGGACCATTTAAGTCCGGCAGGAGAAGGGAGGAAATCCCAGCTCCGTCTGCAGGGAATCTGATAACATATGCCCCAAAGTTCAGGACTTCTCCCTCTCCAGAGCTGAGCAGGCAGGAGGGGAAGGCCAAGCAGCAGTCCTGGAAGACCGTTGCCCTGCCCGAGGGAGTTCGTGTGAAGGAGGTCACAGCCCAGTCCATCCTGCTGAGTGATCTGGAAGTTTTGGTGGTGCCCTCTCTTAGCCAGGGTCTCGGCATTTAAGCCTATCCTGATAATGATGCCAGTGAAGAACTTCATTTGTCTATATTTTCCCTGCATCAGTTACAGCGCAGCAATGCTGAGTGGTCTCAGAGCCCCAAATAGGTTTCACCTCACAGTGCCAACACCTACCGCGATGGGGTTCTCCATGCCAGGCACCCGGCTCCATGGTGCCCTTGGGGATGAAACCTAATGAGAAATAGCAACCACATGTAATGGAAAGAAGGAAATCTTAACAAAATTGAAGAAAAGTAATCACAGCTCCAGAGCCTTGTGGCTAAAGTTAATCATGTGCCCTCCACAGGCCTGCTTTTCACAGGCCTCTCTTCAGAGGCACTTGTTTTCCTGTCCCTTTAGGTAAGTGGTCTTGCTTGAAACAAGCAGATATCAGTAACGAAGACGAGATCATTACAGAGCTTCAATTGTATCACATCCTTTTGAGCCACTCATGTAAAACTTAAGGAAAAACGGTTAACAGAGGGCAGAACGTGGGCATATCCAGCCACAGAAAGTCAGCGTGGCTATGCTTCACCTTTGCAGCTCAATCTAGAGGAATCTTAGCCATTTCCTTTTTGTGGGCAGAGGCTGTGTTTATTAAGACAAATATCAGCATGCTTAGGGTAAAATGTCTGGAGATAAAACTCCTATGATTCGCAAATACACAGTGGCCTGTCTCAATGGACCACAAAACACAAATTTTAAAAATAGCCACAAGAAGCAAGATCCCTCAGGCTGGTGGTATAGCTCAGCAGGTTAAGCGCTTACTTAGAGAAGCACAGGGGCCAGGGTTCGGTTCCTGGCCCCTCCAGCCGCGCCAGCCCTAGTCTGGAGCGGGCTGAGCTGGTGATGGAGTCTGGGTGTGGTGGCAGGCACCTGTAATCCCAGAACTATTTGGGAGGTACAAGCAGGAGGATCACTATGAGTCAGTAGTGAGACCCTGTACAAAAAAAAAGAAGAAGCAAGATCACTTAAATCAACCCAGCCTTCTAAAAATTACCCTTTGGTTGAAATAAGAAAATGTCTATTTTAACTGGGCATGATGGTACACACCTGTAATCCCAGCACTTGGGAGGCTGAAGCAGGAGGATCGCTGGCAGTCTGAGACCAGCCTGAACTGCATAGTGAGACCCTGCCTCAAAAAGATGAATAAAACCAAAGAAAAATTTAAAAAGTCTACTTTATTAAGAGCAATTTTAGTAAGTCAACCTGCAACCAAGCTTCACACATGCAGTAAAGCTGTGTCTGCTGTGTTCTTCCCGCTCTGGCCTGCATTTAGAGAATAAGCTCAAGCTTTATAAGACAGAATAAGTCACAAGGTTGCTTTAACCCTGTAGAAAAAAACAGTAGCTGATTCCAAGTTTGGTTTCACCGAAACCACAGTGTTTGTCCTCTGTGTCAGTGTGCATTAGATAAAGCAAGAGCTTCTTCTAAAACCTATTTTACAAACCTACTTCGAATTCATTTTTAGACAAGAGCAATGGTACTCAACTCAAATTAATGTACTTGCTTTAAGCTTTTATTATTTCAATATTTTCTTGGCAGTGAGGAGAAACACTTACTGGTCTCTTTCAAGGATCCTTACTTTTCTTTTTTTTACATTACAAAATTGAAGCTAGTGTTTTAGGCTGGCACCCAGATACAGGATTACAAATCCCTGACTTCACAGCTCACTCGGAAATTATAGTCGAGATTCAGAAACATGTGACTCAGGAGCATTTCAGAAAGATGCCTCCAAAGGAAGGCTTGGCAGCTACAGAGGAAGAGGCAACCACCCCACCCCCAGCTTTCCCAGAAGCCCAACTTCTGCATTCCTGAGCCATGACCAGGGATGGCGTTGGGGGAACAGGGACCTCATTGTCACCTGCTGTATGCACTTTAGGAGAGGGGAAGAGAAAATGCCTCTTGTGTCACCAGGCTAAGAACTACCTTGAGCCTGCTGAGACGTTCCCAGACCTGTTCCACTGACGTCCCCTCCACCACCTCAGGCACAGGCAGAGGTGGGCTCAGCCCGGGGAGGTGGGCTCAGCCGGGGGAGGTGGGCTCGCCCCGAGAGGTGGCCTCAGCCCCAGGAGGTGGCCTCAGCCCACACTGATTTTGCTGGTCCTGGAATCTGTTCAGTATAATGAGGATGGCGTTACCTGAAGCCACAAATACTTGAATGTACAGGAAACCTTTGTGACAGACCAAATTAGAGAGAAAGTAGAGCCCAAAAAATCCCTATAAATAAATGCTAGTTCTGTACTGGGATAAAATACAGTGAATGAGATTAAAAAACAAACAAACAAACAATCTATTAGGGCCAAAGACATATTGCCATCAAACCCCCTCAGAATACCTTACCCCACTCCAAATGCTCTTGTCCCACTGTTTGTGTCACTTTCTGCAGCAGCCCTGGAGTCCTCTTCCCTGAGTGTCTTTAGTGGTGCTACCGTGGGTTGCCTTGGTGTCCTGAATTGATTCAGAACTTGTCCTCCTCTGGAGAGGAGCCGGAAGTCACGCTGTGGCCAACCCAGCCCAGGTGGAGGGGGCTACGGCACACTGCAGCATTTCTGCTCAACAGAAATCACTGGGAACCACTTAGATCCGTTCAGGAGATGAAGGCGGCCTCAGAGGCACTCACGAGAGAGGACTCCAAAGCTGCTCCAGCAACGCACAAGGGCGAAGGGGGTGATGGTGCCCGAAGGAAAGTACTTGAAAGGGGGTTCAGGACCCTGGTGGCAACTGCATCTGTTGTGTACTGACCCTGAGGCTGGGGTGCAAGCGCCCAGGCTGCAAGCTTTCTTGCTCCGCTGGCTGAGTTTGGATCTAAAGGCACAGGGCTTCCTCCACCTCCCCTCCCCTCTCCTCCTCCTCCTACTTCTTCTTCCGAGACAGAGTCTCACTATGCAGTTTAGGCTGGCTACGAACTCACTTTGTAGCCCAGGCTCGTCCTGAACTTAAACCCATCCTCAGCCTCAGCCCCCCGAGTACTGGGATTGCAAGCCAATGCCACTGCGCCCTGCAGCACACAGAGCTGCAGGACAGTGTTCATGCTCTGTTGAGACGGTTCCAAAAGTTGTCATCATGGTGCTCAGGAGGGGAAAGAATTCCACTGGCCTTCATCATGTTTTTCCTCTAAGAGTAGTAACGAGGATTAATAAAAACCACAGCAGAGCAGGAATCTTATTAGCCTACCAAGCCTAAATGGGCATTGGCCAATTTGTAGAGGAAGCTAAAATTAAATTTTTAATGTAACTTAATGTCAGTTGAATGCATGTAATAAAGAATGACCGCCCTGAAAATTAATCCATGTAATAGTTATATTTTGATTAAAATATAATCAAAATGGTCTGTTCTACAAATTTAACTCTCATTCCTTTCTAATTAAACATGAGTTTATGAAGCCGGATTTTCCAGATGCTTGGATTTTTTTTTTTTTTTTTTAACTTTTGTAAGCAGGTTTCCAAAACTGGAAGGGCATTTGCTACTTCTCCTAAGACAATCAGTTTGTTGTCTCAGAAATTGCCAATTATATTTATAAGCTCAGGAAGTTTCATGGCCAGAAAAATCAAACTGAAATCAGGAGGGAAAAATATAGGCCAACTGTTAAGGTTGACACAATTTCACAGTATGACCGTAGCTGGAGCTCTATGGCTCTGGCAGAGGGGAGCCACGGCTGCTGGGAGCGCTGAGCACTTGGGGGCAGGCAGGCTCCCCAGTAAAAGGGTGGTTTGTGGGCGCCCGGAGCTGGAGGTTCTTTTCTCCTCGCTGGCTGTGGGTGCAGGCCGTGGTGCCTGCCTTTGTTACAGCCCCAGCTACCTCACCCTCTGTCCACATTCCTCGTGGCCATCATTTTCCAGTCTTTAAAATTACATCCTCTGAACCCTGCCAAACCACTGAGCCCTAAATTAGATGCTGCATTTCAGCAGGAGACAAACGATCCCCAAGAAGGATTGCCTCACCATGAGGTCATGGAAACTAGTTTTGCAGTTGGAAAAACAAAAGCATTTCCCTTTCTCTTTCACCTCCTGGGGATTTTTTTTTTTTTTTTCTTTTTCTTTACAAGAGATAAAATCTGACAAAGTAAAAATATAAGCAGCTGGCTATGTGGAACCTGACCCAGATGAGTATTTTCTCCACTGTCTCATTTTCTCTTTCTCACTTTAAAGAA
>PVJA010019508.1:0-38318 GCA_004027025.1 Myocastor coypus | reverse complement strand
CACATGTTTATCTCCATTACTCAGCAAAAGCCTTTGACAAAATCTAATATCCTTTCATGATCTAAAAATCTGAAGAAAATAGATATAGAAGGACCTTTACTAAATCTGATAAAACCTACCTATAACAAAACAATGGCCAGCATCAAATTAAATAAGGAAAAGCTGAACGCTTTACCTATAAAATCAGGAACAAGGATGTCCACTATCATCATTCCTATTCAATATAATATTTGAAACATTAGATGGAGCAATCAGGCAAGAGAAATAGAAAGGATACATATGTATTATTTTCAGATTGTCATACATTCTACATGGTGCAAAAATTTCCACCAAAAGAGACTTAGAATTAATAACAAAATTGAGTAATGTAACAGAGTACAAACTCAACATATAAAAATCAATCACGTTCCTATACAGCAATAATAATCTCATTGAGAAAGAAATTGGGGAAATAATATCATTTCCAGTAGTATTTATAAAAATTAAATACATAGAAATTAACCTAACAAAAGAAGTAAAAGACCACTACAATGAAAACTATAATACTTTGAAAAAGGAGGTTGAAAAAGAAATCAGAAAGTGAAAAGATTTTTTCTGTTCTTGGTAGACAGAATAAACGGTAGACAGTCAAAATGGTCAAAGTTCCACAATTTATACACAGATTTAATACAACCTTTTTTTTTAGGGAGGGGGACCAGGGTTCAAACTCATCACCTTGTACTTGCCAGTCAAGCACTTGTGCCACAGAGCTATCTCCCCAGCCCCCAATACACAGATTTAATACAATCTTAATCAAACTACTAATAGTATTCCTCGCCAAAGTATAGAAAACAATCCTGAAATATATATAGAACTAAAAGATATTGAGAACTGAAGAAGCAGAATTAAGTAACAAGAAGAAAATAAAGTTGTCATGACTCCCAAACTTCAGTTATACAACAAAGCTACAATGATGAAAACAGCATGGTATTTCCACAAAACAGACATGTGGAACAACAAACAGGATAGGAGATGAAGAAACAACCAGGTAATTCATGTACTTGATCTTGAACAAGGCAGACAAAAACATACCCTGAAGGAAAGGCAGTCTCTTTAACAAAAAGCACTGGAAATATTAGCTGTGTACAAGCAAATGATTAAATCTAGGCTCATATTTCTCATCATGCCCTGAAATAAAATCAAAATAGACCAAAACTGTAAATATTCAAACAGAAGCACTTAGTCTTCTGGAAGGAAGAATAGGTGAAACTCTTGAAGATGGCACCATAGACCAAGATAAGAACCCCAGTGAGATAAGAAGCAATACTAAGAGCCATTGAAGGGGACCATAGTAAATCAAAAAGCTCATCAGGAGGGTAATATCCAACAGAGTAAAAGGGCAACCTACACAATGGCAAAAGCTTTGCGAGACACTTTTCAGACAGAAGACTGTGATTTAACCTGTGCAAAGAATTTTAAAAATAAACAGTAAACAAACAACAGAGACCAGAATTCAATTCTCACCTCTATATGCCACACTGGCTCCACCCGTGGGTGCACTGAGCTGGCACACAGCTGTAGTCCCAGAGCTGGAGAGACTGAAAATAGCAGAGTCACTGTGAGTCTGAGCTGCATAGTGAGACTCTGTAGCAAATACAGATTAAACAAACAAAAAATAGATTACTGCAGAATAAAAGACACAGTCAAAACATTGACAACTAAGATAAATAGCTACTTGGCAAAAGAAGAAATTCAAAATGCCCAATGGAAGGATGAGAAAATGTTCAACATCTCTGAACATTAGAGAAATGCAAGTTAAAGAACACTCAGATTCCATTTTACTCCAGAAATAATTGCTGTCAGCAAGACTTAAAATAATAACAAGTAGCTGGTGATGCTTAGGTAAAGAAAAGATAACCATCTACTTTGTTGGTAGGAATGCAAAGTAGTACAAGCACCATAGAAATCACCATAGATCCTATAGATCACTATAGAAATCACTATAGATCACATAGAAATCATATAAATCCTCAAAGCATTAAAAGCAGAAATATTCTTTGACCAAACTACTTTCCTAAACAGTTTTGGACATCATACTATACTATAGCTACATGTGTATAGCCACATGTATAGCAGTGCAATTCATAGTATCTAAATCTTGTAGGTATCCATTAATAAATGACTGAATAATGAAAATTCAGCATTTGTACTCAATGGAGCACCATTCTATGTCAAGGAAGGATAAGCTGTAGTCACAGGATGGCATGCAGTTTGTGCCTGCACAACTCCCAGGTGTGGGATTCACACAATGGCAACACCAAGGTCACCTTGGAGTTGTGTGACACCACACTCTGATCTAGGATTCAATAAAACTTGGTCTCATTAACTGGGTGAAGATGAAGAGAGTGACATCTCGCTGGGACCGTTCTGTGAGATTATGCTCCTACAAAGGAGAAGCTATTGACAGGTTGCAGCTCCTGGGATAAGGAGATTTCTCTTGTGCCCTTGGAGGAGTCTGGCAAACGCATTGGGTGGTGAAGCTGGTGAGATTGGGCCCTGGCTTTAGTAGAAGTAGAATTAAAACACATACTGATTTATATGGGGAGAAAAACTCATAAGAATGTAAGGAAAAATACAGGACAATGATTCAGCTTATGTAGCTGCAGAGGAACATTTGACACAGTCGTTCAGATGGTTCTACCAGCAAAGACAAGAGGGTTGCTCATAAAGATCACCTTGGGAGGCTGGGGCCCAGCGAACTATTACTCCAGTAGCCTTGGAATTTTCACTGAGTAATGGTCTCATTTCCAGGAAAAGGCCCTTTCTCTCTGGTGAGCTCTGAGTCAAGGGCAGTTCATTATTCTTGAGATTCTGGGTAATCTTAGGTTCGGGACAATGGCTGAAGACTTCTGGGCCTCCGTAGCATCCCTGGAAATCATGTGTCTTCAGTCTTGAGGGAAATAAGATAATGTGATTTCAGAGCTAATCAACCTTGGGCCAACTTTTAGACAGACGCTCCCTACATATTAACACAACTCTGCTCCTACACCTCTACAACAGCTACCTTCTTCTCCTTTCCCCATTCTTTCCTTTCTTTCTCCCCCTCTCCATTTCTCTCCCTTTCCCCGTTCCTTCCTTCTATTCTTCCTCTCTCTCTCTCTCTCTCTCTCTCTCTCTCTCTCTCTCTCTCTCTCTTGCCCTCCCTCTCTTCTTTTGCACTTCCTCTGCTGTTCACTCTTTTCCTTTCGCCCATGTCCTCAGCCATCTTTGACATCCAGCACTTCCCTGTGGCTCTCTCAGAGCTGCTGAAGTGACCAGGCCCAGTCTATAACACCCTGCAAAGGATGCCAGGCTGGGCTGCTTTCCTTTCTATCCAGAACAGGGCTGTTATGAGACCCATATCAACATATTTATCCACCTCTGAACAGTGACATCTGCTTTGGAGAATAAATCAGAGCTAGTGTTACATGGAGCAGCACAGTGCACAACAGTCTCTGTTCTGGGAAGGCAGGTAGAGGCCCTGACCGTGAAGCAGGTCAGATGAAGGCTTCACCTGTGCTCTAGCAGTCCCAGAGCAGCTGGCTGTGCAGCTGCTATGGGCTCTGGCTCTCTGCTGAGGAGCATATCCAGGTGCTGGGGGAGATCCAGCCTGGCAGAAGGCAGCATGTCCAAGACAAGCTCTCTTTGGACATCAAAGCAGGTCAAATCTGGGAAGGGCAGGTACTGAGGACAGAGGCATAGTTTAACCAAATCTGCTTCATTGAGCTCAAACAAGAAGATATTAATAGGATGTGACAACCTTTCCCATTAGAAAAGACCCTTGTCAGATAAAATAACTCTCATAAGCTGGCTGCAAAGCCCCTACCAGGACAACTGACTTCGTGGTCACTTGGCAGTCACAGAAGCTAAAAAATGAACTCCAATTAAAATTTAAAGGCAGGGAAAAAGCATTGTGAATAATAAACATTATTATTTCTCTGAGGCAGAGGCTTACATTTTTCCTTATGACCTTGGGCCAATGAATGACTGAGCTCCTGCTGCAGAGGAAAACCAGGAAGCTTTGTGTGCTTTTGACATTGTTCTTGCCCTCAACCTACAGGGCAGGCTGAGGCGCCCTGAGGACTTGGGTGAGGACACCGAAGAGATGTGAAAGAAAGGCCAAAGCCCTGAGTCCACATGAGACTGTGTGATGTTTTCTGTTTAACCACTAGGTTGACACAAGGCAGTTTTATTTGTCTTGGTTGAGGGTCAACTCAGAACATTCATGTGCACTATTTCATGCTATTAGCAAACAGAAATCCATTTGATTAGGATTTAAGCACTTGGAACACTGCTGTGAAACCTGGCTTTGTAACCCATACTCAGTGACCACAGTAACAAAAAGACATGAACAAGGGTCACTGTGGTCCAACAAGGTCTCTGGGGGAAGCAAGGAAGTCACAGCGAGTTTTCCTGAATGGGCAATCAGTAATTATCAGAGTCCTGAGGTAAATGTAGCACCTTAGTTGTTGGTCATTCTGCTGGTCAGCATTACAGTGCCTTGCCTGGGCCACACACTGGGAAGGGAATGGATCCATTTCTGGTGGTCATTTTTCAGGTGGTAGACACAGCAAATACAGAAGAGCTCACTCTCGATGTGTTCCCATGAGACACTGTGGAGTCAGCCTTCAGGGCATTGAAAAGCAAGGAGGTGTGTACAAAGCTCCTTTAATACATGCTCTGGTTACTCGCCAGATAATGTTCACTGTAAGAAAGTTGGCAGAATGTTTATTTATTTAAAAGAAAGTGTAGCCAGGTATAGTGGTCTATGCCTGAAATATCAGCTCTTATCTCAGGAGGCTGAGGTAGGAGAAATCACCCCAAGTCTGAGTTCAGCTGTGCTATGTGGTACCAAGCCAACCTGAACTATCAAACAAGACTCTGTTTCTAAACAAACAAACAAACAAATAAATAAATAAATAAATAAATAAATAAATGTGTGAGTGGACAAGGAAAGAAAAGGGCACTCCGGCTCCCTCCTTCGGAATATTGCCACAGGTGTCATTGGTTGGGAGGTGAGAGACTAGAGACAAGGGTGGCAGCTGCGTGCCTTTAGGGGGACTTTTCTTTGATCCTGCACAACTTTCTCACTGTGGAAATGAAGGGATGGAATCACATTATCTTTAGTATCCTCTACTGTTCTCACAGAATACCTCTGCATGAAAAAACTATATTATAAGTCTAATTTACTCTTTGAACTGTTACACTACGTACAGCTAAAAATTGCGTATGTATTCAATGTAGTTCAGTCAATATAATCATAGTTAAATTTTTGATGAGAGCAGCATGTACACTGGGCTGATCAGGCTGTAGTAAATTAAAATGTACAGCTGCTCTGTCTATTAATTGGAAGGCAAACCCCTGTCCCCAGCTGCAAAAGTCCTATCAGCATGTGAATGAGGCCTATTAACACAGCAGAGGTGGTGTGGTTCAATGTCAAAGTCCCGAGCTGGACGGCTGACCCCGTAACTGCTGTTCTTGAACCTAAGCAGTGGGAGACTCTGTTCACTGTCCCTGGCTTGTGCCCTGCTTACCCTCTACCATCTGAAGCTAAGCTCAGAGGGGCAGAAGAGAGGCTGGCAGCACTTCCTGCTGCTTCTCCCTTAGGATATCAGCACCCATTCTTGGTGCTCGTGGATGCACCCTACTCCAGGACCACCTGTTATGGACACGTTTCTATCAAACCGCTGGTCATTGGAGGTCATGGCTTCCTTACAGAAAGAAAGAATGCTTTTATCTAATAAAAGTTAACAAACAAATTTATAACAAGGAAATCCCCATGTACATCTTGAGTGTGATTCAATATGTAGAAGCAATATATGCCAAAATATTCAGAGATCTTATTATATAAAAAGAAATCTACCATTTGAGTCTCCACAAATGACAGGATCTGTTTAATAACATTGTAAAAACTCTTCCTTGTATTTTTCAAACAATGGATATTGTCTGCCTCCAGCTGAGGTTCAAGGAGTTTAAATTAAGTGAAAGTAAGGATGTCATAGATATTAGAAATAATTTATTTATTGAGCTCATAGCTGCATCTGTTTAACTTTAAAGCACATAATCATTTTATTGTAACTTGTTGCTAAAAAGAACCCACACACACATACACAAAAATTGTGTTTGACATTGCTGTTTAAGAGTATACAGTGCACCCAAATCCTTCATAAATGTCTCTTATTGCCTTCACAACTACAGTCTGTTCTGTCTCTTTCCCTCCTAGACAGCTATAGTTAGTAATGTCCATTGTGGAACTGTAGCTAAGAATGTAACAGCCTGGAAAGTTCAAAATAAAGAGCTCTGGCTTTTCCACTCAAGAATGGGGTTCTAAAAATTATTAAAATTTAAAATAAAACAGAAAATTTCCTTAGGTTAAAGAAAGGAATGGAGAATATTCATAATTTTTTGTAGAAAAAATTTAATGGATTTGAGCCCCCCCCCCCAATCTTTCAGTAGGAGCTATGAGATATAGAGCATATGTCCATGTCCATGTCTTTCTGAGGTCTGTATTCTGTAGGACAACCAGTGTAATGGAGCATACTGCTGGAATATGTTTGCTACTTCTGAGAGTCAGTCCTACAGAACACTGCTAGTCTGTATACCTCTCCCTTGTGTTGCTCGTAGATGGCCATTTGCCTATTGTAGGCCTCAAAGCCACCTCTATGTAAAGGTACAGCTTGCCTGAAAGAGAGGGTCACTACACATAGCTGGACCATAAGCCATCCTGGAAGCAGAGGCTTTGCCTTTGTCCCAACTACATCCCCAGTGGATGTCCTAACACCCAGCTACGCTGGTCCCAATCATCTGACCCACTGGCACTGTATGAGATGCACTTTAATCATTGTTCAAGGCACTAAGTTTTGGGTAGATCTCAAGTACACTCTAAGCTCCAAAACCATAAGTGTAGGTGCATTCATTAGACTATTTAAGGAATGAAATATTCAGAATAGGCTGCTCACGAAGAAACTTTCAAGGGTCGTGTGATCTCAGATCGCTGTTGGTGGACTGACCACCCAGGGACAGAACAAGACCTTATGGCCCAGGACCCCACATGGACACCAACAAGACGTCTGGCATTCTATCAGCTCCCCAGCTCACTTCACTGAGTTTTGCTGCAGATTCCTCACTTCCTACAAATTAAGGAAAATTGGATTACTCAGTCCAATTCAGAAAACATACTAAAATTGAAAAGTAGAAAATTTGATTTTATACTTTAAGCAATTTTCAGTGTTCTGATGAGATCAAAATCACTGTTAGTAGCCCCAATTGTTCTGAATAGCTGCATAAAATGCTTATTTTTGGAAAATAAACCAAACAATAAAGGAAAATAAATCTTGAAGTAAACTTCAGTCATGTGTTATTTATGATAATCGCCTTAATTTTTTGTGCTATAAAAGCAAGTTTTGTTTTAATACAATATTGAGAGCTTTTTCGTGGTTACAAGGAGCAGCAAAAAATATGAAAGTAAAACATACATTATATTCTTTCACACTTCACTGTAATACACGCATACCTCAAATGACAACTAAAGATACTGTTTTCAAAGCAGCATAGTGAAAGGTGGTTATACCATGAGCAAGTAGAACTACTCATGCTGCCCCTTCAAGTGCTTTGAGAACAAGACAAAACATTTGCATTCACTGTAGTTTTAGACATTATCGTGTATTTTAAACAAGTTGGAGTTTGTATGTGTATGAGCTGTCTAGTAACTTGAAGTTTGAAGTTAGCAACTTAAATGTGTGCTCTAGTGCACCCCTACCTTGATGGGGTCCAGGAGCAGCCAGAAGGGAATGAGACGGACAAACTCACTGACACCAGTCTCAGAGGAAAATGGGACATGGAGTTAAAAGCAATGAATAGAACACTTCTTTTCACCAAGTCTCAGCTACTTACAAGGTTACTGCAATAGTTATCAAAACAGTAACTGCCCAGATTAAATTTTAATAAAGCCATTGAAGTAATTGGTTTTTTTCCTCTATTACAAGTCCTTTCATTTTCACCTATTTTTAAAATAACAATTGGGTTGACTTTCTCTGCTAAACACAGTATAATCCTGAATTAAGCAATTTAATCTAGTGCTAGTACTTTCTCTCTACTAGATGGAGTTCCAATACTATATTTTCAAAAGTGGTCTTGCGGTATGTGGAGGGTTCCTATTGCAGTGCGTTTCAATGATAGTCTTGAATAACCTGTTAAGAGTCTTGAGCTCTTACTGTCACCTTATTTTCAAAAACTTTCCCAGGAGTCTCTTGTCTATAGGCTCACTCTTTGGTACAGAATTCATCAGAAGTCAGACCCTAGGACCCAGAGAACACTTGGGGTAAGGGCCTGTTCTACTCCTGTCCTTTCAGGCCCCTTACAAAAAATCAGTGCTTCCCAATACAGATTTGGCTCAACCAGGAGACCCTGCAGTTTCTGGGCTGATGCTCCTGACCTAGAAATGCCCCTGCTACTTCTTTCAAGAAGAGATGCTTTCCAGCTGGTGTGGTGGAGCTCACGGTGTGGTGGCGCACATGGTGTGGTGACACGCACACACAAGCCCAGCATGGTGAGGCTGTGCAGGAGAAGCACAAGCTTGGGCAGCTTAAGGTCTTAGCAGGACTGGGAACTTAGTTATGAAGGCCGTGGGAAGGAGAATGGTGGGGTGGGGGAAAAGGGGATGGGAATAGATTTCTCTGAAAGGGCCAGTGATCAACTTTGGCAAAGTCCCTAAGACAGAGACCTTTGTTAGCCTGAAAATGAGGATTGTGAAAATAACAATTTTGAAAGCACAGGCACAACAGCTTCCAGAGATGCACAACCTCTGTGTATGAGTGTGTATGAATGAGTGTGTGTGTGTGTGCGTGCGTGCGTGCGTGTGTGTGTGCGTGTGTGTGTGTGTGTGTGTGTGTGTGTGTGTGTGTGTGTGTGTAAGCAGGCTGAAGTGAAGCATCACCGCTCAGCTCATCGTCCTCCCCCTTGAGCACCGGCACCTCTTGCACTGCTCTCTGTCTGCTAGTAGCTTCTTATACCTTCCTTAGTACTTGCAGTGTCCCTTTTACAACTCTTTTCCCAAAGTGTCAGACCCTGGGGCCAGTAAGACAGAAGAGTGCACCCCAGAAGAATGTAGCATCTTTCTCACCCGCTGCGGACAGTGTCTGGTTCTCAGGGTGGCCATGTCTTTGTTCAGACCCCAGCATCCGCATTATCAATGCTGCAAGGCAGGGAAGAAGGCATGGGATTGCCACCAAGCGGCTTGTGCACCTGTCCTAGAGCACAGTGGCCCTGCCCCTCTCTGCTCTGGGCCATGCGGCTCTCTGCTGGGCTCAACTTCAGGGCCTAACCTCAGTTCCAAATACCTCAAGGAGAGGTGTTTACCTGTGAGCAGCTTCAGAGTAACAGCACAACTGAGCTACAGCTAGTGTTTAACATGCGTGGGAAAACCAGGTGATCAATGGTTATTTGATTGTCTTTAGATATTTTCTTATTATCTTTTACTTTTTCTCATGATGCTTTGGCAGAAATTGTGAAGAGATTCAGAAGCCACAAGAGCAGTCATCTGAGCATCTGGGATTCATAGGATTTGCTTAGGGTGCACATTCTTACAGCCTCCTTAGAAGTATATAAGACGTAGAAGCACATGAAAAAGCAGTTCATCACTCAGGAACCCTCTTCGGGCTCAGCAAAAAAAAATACTTTAGAAAATTCATTATAGTCTTCCCAAGTGCTACCAATATTATACTTATTATTTTTATTTATAGTATCCCAGATTAAGCTTGTGGTCTTGCATATGCTAAGCAGAGCTGTAACACAGAGCTCTACCCTCAGCTCTGGACACTTCAGCGGCAAGATCTGGCTCTGTTCCCTCCACTGCACAAGAATACCTCAGTTAAAACGCTATTCCTGCCCCTGCATCCCAAGAAGCTGGGTTGACAGGTGCTCTCGAATATGCTTAGCTTCAATAGTGTTGTATTCTTGCATCTAAATATACTTACAAGAAACAAAATAACCTGAACTGGGGATATGAAAATGTATGAAGAATCTTTGTAAGGTAACTTATTTTCCAATTCTCCGTAACAGAACTCAGTTTCATCATCTTGGCTTCCAGTCTCCACTGTCCTTGCTGCTCGCCCAGTGCTATTTCCTGAGTTCCTCCGTCCTTCAGCAACTGCTTAAGGTTAAAATGCATGAAACAGACTTTCTTCCTCCAATGTGTCCTAAATCTGGAGCCCAGGAGAGGAGCTCTCAAGTTTCTTTTTCAGTAAAAGCATCTATGTGTCTGGCATTCGAACTTCATTTTCATAAGAAATTTGGCAATATGTAAATTTTCCAAGTCTAGGCTCCAGGGTATTTCTCTTTTCTATAAATCTAGGCAGCTCTTAGCTGCAGAGAAAGAAATTTCAGTGGCTAATCTTCAAAGAATTACCTTTGGAAAGAACTCTGTGGCAAACATGCACACAATGCAAGCACCAGAATTTATTGGCTGGGTGAGAAATAGTCTGCAAAGCGCATACCCTGGGGACAGAGCTGTGCAAACCTGAAGGAATAATTACTCCCAGCCTCCCCCTCAGCACATTGTGAGCAGTGAGTTTCTGTCCAGTCCCTCCTGTCAGCCTAGCTCTGCTTTTCCTCCAGGGTTTCATGATGCCCAAAAACAAAGAAAAGCCCTTTCCTCAGGAGGCTAGGCAATACCTTTGTTTGTCAGCTCGATCAGAGGACACGTAAATAAAGCTAACACAGCAAAAGGAGATAAAGCCCTTTGGGACCAAAGTCCTTTTGTTCTGAGTATGTATTTTTTCCTTTTGCTCTAGCTAGCAATTTTTTTTAGAGAAACCGGAAAGAAAGGAAAAAGGGGACTGAAAAAGACATATGCGATAGAAATTAACTGTTATCTTCAGAATGTCACTGTATTGCATATGAAGTAATGAATTAAATGAAGTAGAAACCATGGCCTGAACTGGAAATGTGCTTTATGCCTAATGTAATTAATCTTTATTGAAACAGCTAAGCCATTTAATTTGTGTCGCATGAATAATGAAATGAAAGGGGCATGTATGAATTAACTTTCTAACCAGCAGAGAAGATGCACCCTCCAAGCTTAACAATTGGTTAGGCTTTTCCTGGTAGCTCTTTAGATCCATGTTCAGCAGCCACAGTCCTTCAGCCATGAGTTGGTCCAGGATTGTCTTCTTTTTAGCCATGTCTAGTCCACCAACAACTTTTGCACAACGATACAAAGTGTGTGCGCGCACAGTGCACGTCATCCAGCTGCTAGCTGCAGCTCGGTTTCCGCCCATCCAGCAGTTAGCCTTTTCTTTCCGACATGGCCCTCCTCTCAGTAGTTAGAAAGGACAGGTACAGAGTCATCCTATGGCCATTTCTGTTCTGGCCATGGTTCTACCCTTCCCCTGCCCCTCTGAAAGTATAGATGTGACAGAAGGCTTGCAAGGGGCAACATCAGGAAACTGCACGCTCCTTGTTGCTCTTACTAAGCCTGCAAATTCACCCCTTGTCCTTAGATTTCCTTAAACTTCAGCAGCTTTATTAAAAGCTTAGGAATAGCATATGACAGCGGCAAATAAAAGCAATGCTGCATATGAACTCTCCTTGCGCTGGCTGCTGTGCCCCACCAGCTGCCATGTCCGCAGTCCCTCTCCTCATTCTGCCACAATGTAGCAAGTGTCTGGCTCATCGTATCTGTGTCCAAATATCCTGCATATGAGAGCGTGAGGTCAATAATATTTCCCCCTAAAAGACCCAGAATTTTCTGGGGCAGCTTAACTTAGATTCCTATTTAAAAATACAGGGAAATGGTCCTTTGAGAGGACACTGTTGGTAATGTGTGGGACTCACATAAACATGTGCTCTTTCAGGTAACTTCTACCACGTTATGCCAGCTCTTTTCTTATCTGTCCTTCTTGTCATCATGCAAATTACATACGTGTTCACTGCTGAGTCAGTAAGCAGGACAGAGCTCTGGTGATCACAGTGGGAAAATAGTAGAAATTTAAGGCAGAAGCAGTAGAAGATAGAGGCAAGGGAAACGTGGAAAGGGAGGGATCTTTCCTCTGCTTTACAAGCACGAGGAAAGACATTGCCAATTACAGCTACTGGCTGGGTTGAGTTGGACAGGCAAAGTAGCACTGCATTATCAGATGCGGTCTGTCAGCACTGTGGCATGCAGCCCACACCGCAACTGGAACAATTCTTTCAGAAGAATGAATGCTGAAAAGCAGAGGCCGCCACCAGAGCACCAGGCTAGTATTCCAAGGGCTCACAACATGTCTTCACATCTTCTAAATACATCCTCCTGCTTATCATGAACTGTCGCAGAGCTGAACAGTCACCCTAACACTCCCTGCTCCCAGCTTCCTTTGTAGGAGCTACCTGCAATGGTGCAAAGCCATTTAGACTGGGGAAATGAGGTATCCACATGCTTTCCTTAAGCTGTCCCAGAGACCCACGCTGGCTATTCAGCCGTGTCTTCTTGCTCAACAAATGTGCTTGCCTTCTACTTCTCATTTTGATGAGCTGTTGGACAGAATATAGCTAAATAAATATAAATGTAATTCTCCTAAGTCTAAAGTAGAGTCTTCAAGTGCAAAATAACAGACTTTAAGACTGGTAAAGAAGGAAGAAGGTTTGGAAGAAAGCCAGGAAGATCTCCAAGCCCTATTCCATTGCCAAGGCAGTCGTGAAGCCAAGTACACCCCAAACCCAGAAACACCCTCTTCATCAGAAAATAACCTATGGGAGAAGTCCCTTGTCCATTCAGCATACTCACCCCTGTTCTTTTCTAGTCATGAGATTCTGAGATGAAGCCATCTGAAGTACTGTGGGGCTGAGATTTTTCTTTTTCTTGGTTATCGGCTGTGGGGAAAGCTGGCTTCCACATTGTGATGGTGTTCATAGGATCCTGGAAAAGGTGTATGGCCAAGAAGCACTGGCATTCTGCCAATGGCCACAGGATTAATCCGTCTTGAAAGCAGGTCCTCCAGCCTCAAACAGGACTAGCCAGGAAGTAGCCTCAGCTGAATGCTCCTTGAAGTGCAGGAGCCATCCTAAATCAGAACCATCTAATTAAAATGTGCCTGAATTCCTGAGACTGATTGTGAGATTATAAATGTCTGTTACTTGAAGGCCCAGACCCTGCTTGGAGGGGCACTCCTGAACTAGGCCTTCTTTCTACTCCTGCCTCTCTTCTGCACATCACGATCTCCCTACAGGCTTTGCCTTCATTTGATGTGGAGCTGGCATACTAGTGACAACCATTCCACTCTTGCTTGTGCTCTACACTCTGGTTGTTAGCTGACCATGGTGACAAAAGGATTGCGCTCCCCAGAAGGGTGGGAGAATTTTTCTGTGCTGTCAGCTATAGTTTGGACCTGCTGATCCCCGAGGGCCGTGTGTTGATGCCTTGGTCCTCAGCCTGCACTGCTATTGGGAGGGCCTGGGTCCTTGGGGAAGGAAAGGAGGTTAGGCCAGTGGGGCGTGACTTTGAGGAGCACCAGAGTCTTCCACTTCCCCACGTACCCTCTTGGAGCTTCTGGCCACGAGCTGAAGAGCTTCCTTCAGCTTACACTCCTGCCATGGCGTGCTGCCTCCCAACAGGCCTGAAGCAGAGGGCTCCAAGATCATAAGCTAAGATCATCTTTGTCTGTCTTCATATTTCTTGGGCATTTTGTTATAGTGACTGAGCCCCAGTCCCAGCAGAGTATGGATCAAGGGGACGCTATGTTCCCATGGTGCACTGGTGTGGGTTTTGGAGCTCAGGATTCCTTCATGGGTCTGAGAGGTTAAAACCATTGATCACATAGTCAGCATCAAAAGTGCAAGATAGACTTTTATTTTCCCCCCTGGAACTGGGGATCACTTGCCAGGCAAGCACTTATTCTACTGAATAAGGGGCTAAGGGCTACACCCCCAGCCCCTAGACTATGGCTTTTTTGTATTAGAACATTTATTGATTTGTATACATTAAACCATCTGTGCATAACTGGGATGAGTCTTACTTTGCTTTTTTTTTTTTTTTTTGTCATGATAAATCTTTCTCTCTTTTTTAATTTAACAAGGGTTATATTACATATTTTCATCATCAGATCAGTTTAGATTAATAGGTATAGGTATATAAGATTGATCAAACAATTAAATATTAACACTTTCAATAGACATTGATTTTTTTTTAATTGACACACTGCATATTGTGCTCACAACAGTAATACAGAGCACAGGGTGTGGGTATGACATACCTTCCAATTGATATTAGTAAGGAAAGAAAAAAAGATTCTCTTTGAACTAAGAGAAAGCAGATGCATACACAGTCCAATGTTTCACAATTGCAGTGGGTCACCTCTGAAACTGGCTATGTTGGAGGCTATTGATTCAAACCTCCTACAGCTAATCACACCAATCTAGCTCTGTGTTTCATGCTTCATAATTAAGCTTTTCCACTGGGTGATCAAGGGCAAGTTAAAGCAAGACTTGTATAACAAAACATTCATCTTCTGTATCTTCCAAGATCAAATCCCCTCAGGATTAACTTTGGAACCATGTACAGTGCTTTGTAGAATTGTTGTCAGTGTCAGCCTTCTGGATGAATTACAGACAAAGCTTCACCAGTTTGCTTTCTGTGGAAGCCTGAGAGAATGTTTTTCTCTGGGTGACTCTCCTTAATAGTTTATTTTTAAAAATATTGTAATGTGTCAGATTGCACATCTATTAACAGCTTTTTTACAATTAGTGCATTTAGTACTACAGCATAATGGGATATTCCTTTGGGCATATTGGTGCACGCATAGAATACTTTAATACTTTCTCCCTTTTCTTCCTTCTCCTCCTAATCTCCTTCCCTATTGTTAAAAATAAAACTTTTTACCTTTAAGAAACTAGTACTTGTCATATTTAGGGAGTTGTAGCAAAGAAAAGATTGCAAAATTATCTGAAAATAGTTACTAATATATTCCCTTCTGCCAACTATATCTCAGCATGATGCTGAATGTTCTTCATCCAAAACAACATAACACAACAGATTGACTGTGAAGCAGAGATGAGGATATACAGCTGTCATCTGTTACGATAGCCCTTCAATAGATTCACAAAATCTAAAACAATGCCTACTTCACAGTAGCTTATTAAGATATGTACATTAACATACAATAAACTTATTATTTCATAAAACTAATTTGTAAATTATTTCTTAGTTTTTAACGTGGTAAGTCTTGTTGGACACCAATCATATAAACAAATCCTCCACGACTTAATGGGGGTAGAGAAATCCTAAAACAGATGTTTGAGATCACCATTTGAGAAAGTGCCTGGCTTCTTCCTCCTGGCAGCCAAAGCACTGGGCCTAGTTCTCTCACATTTCACTCCCCTGTGGTATCTCAAGAGCCTTCTTTCCCCCCTGAGCTTTGCTTTGAGAAGTATCTCGGTTCTCTTGGCAGACACTTCTGAAGTCTACTCTAAACCAGAGATCATTCATCTTGTTTCCATAATTTCTTAAGGTTACCTTTAAAAAATTCTGCAATTGTCACTGTCACTGCAGTGACAATTAAGAAGGACTGTTTTCCCAACTTCCTTAAATGATGCAGCACTCAGTGGCCCTCCAGGTCAAGAATTATGGCTACACACAGAGAGCAGCATCGCTCAGCCTCTACGTCTTGGTGACACTCTGGACAGGCCCCAAGGGCTCCTCAGAAGGAAAGCTCAGAATTCTCTGTCTTCTAGGTTCTGTCCAGATTCATCTGTCATGGTCATGTGGTTTCCAGGAAGAGAAAGTGTCAAGAATATGAAATCTGGAAAATGTTATGAATAGAACAGCACAAGACTATGTCCTTAAGAACAAAATACATAAAATGGATATACAAAAAGAGAAGGAAAGATAGTTTCGTCAAGTTTGAGCAATTGTACTTTCTTGTCCTAAAAGGTAAAAAAGAGCTTTTACGTTGTTTTGCTATTGAAGGTGATCACACGATGGACGCTGTGTATAACATCATGAGCCTTCTGAGCCTTCTGGAAGCTGTGAACAATGTTCAGTGTGCCAATCACTTGACAACAAAATTTTCATACAAATTTGATAAATTCAGCCTTTCTGATGTAGTGATTGGTGAAGCCAAGGAGACCCAATACACCACATGCCTGTGATACTCTGCACTGCGTTAGCTTCCTGTCATGAGGGTGGCTTCTCAGGCATGGGGCACATCCAGAACAGAGGTGATAGGCAGCAGAGAACAAGATCCAGTATGCTTCTTGTTGTTTAAGCGTCTTTTCCAAGGATCATTTTCAGAAATGAAAATGTTTTAAAGAAGTGCATCTCTCCTCTCACTCAGGATGAAGACCATTTACCTAAAGCACAACCAGGTTTCAAGTCTCTACCATGTCCACTGCATGGATTGAAGCCTTGGAATCCTTGATCTCAAGGGGGCACTTGCGGTGCTCTTGGAAAAGGGCCCAGAGAGAACCTGGCCCCAAACGGCAGCTCCTCTGGAGCTAAGGTAAGATCCTTGGTGGGTCTGCTTTCTGTGTTCAATGCAAGCTTCCTTGCTTTGCAAACTAAACAATAGTTATAAATATTTACATTGGAAGCCAAAACATTTTGACAATAATTTGCAGCTGCTAAATGATGTATGAAACTTGTGAAATCAAATAGAGACAGAAGACAAGCACACGGCTGCTCACAAAGGAAGGGTTTTGGGAGTTGGGCTTAGCAGTTGAGCTAAGCTTCTCGGAGTGCAATGGTACAGGAAATACTTCTGAAGGGAGTTTAGTTTGAAAGTATGATACATTTGAGGCCAACAGATCATTAGCATTTTGCTGCCATTAACCTTTAACTGATAAATTATCTACTTAGAAGAGATGCAGTCTAATTTAAATTGGAGGAGGTGGTGTATGCCATATGTCTGTGTCATAAGACAGATCTGTAGATAAAAACAGAACTTAGAGACTTGCAGAAGCACACACTTCAGGGTCTCTTCAATATATAGGAAATTCTCAAGCTATTAAATGTACCTACCAATCATATAGCATTTATCTCTTTCATAATATTTAACATTTTGATCAAAGTGTACACAGAGATAGGCTGCCCCTGTTCAATACTGAGGCCACGCTCAGTAGAGCTGAGCTCTTATAAACTGAGAAACACAACACATATGTCTTCCTAGCGATATTGCTCTTCCCTGGAATGCAAGCATGGTTCAGAACTACAGGAAACTCTTCCTTGACTCTTACTAAGTGACTGACTAAGTCAAATTCCGTTACTTCTCTGCACCTCAGTTTTGTTACCTATGAAGCAGAAAATAAGGAACTGGATCTCTGGAAATTCTGCTTATAGTGAGATAATTCTAGTAAAGAATCTGTCAGCTTAATAGAAGCTAGATAAATAGAGGTGTAATTGCTGTAACAGTTTTGAAGAGGTTTTTGAAATAATTGAGCTCAACTTTATCAAGAGTCCATTAGACACAGAGATTTCCACAGAGCAAAGATCAAGTTGGTGAGATGGGTGTTCTTCCACTCACCTCAGCTGCCTGGTCAAGGGCCATCTCTGGAATGATAGAAGCAAGTATGAGTCTATAAATCCAGGTGCAAGGAAATCTAGCTAGAAAGACATGAAATGAAAGAAATGAAAGCAGAAGTCCACACCTCCCTGTCCAGTGCTGCCAAGACATAAGCTATTCACAGACATGGACAGAGCTGCACCCCAGCTGTGCTTCCTGAGTGGGGTTGGGAGGAGCGGGGACAAGCTGAGTTGCTCATAATCCTGACACAGGCCTGGGGGGAGAGGCACATGAACCCTATATCTGCAGCCCCAAAGGCACAGGGTTGTCAGTGTGGGCACAGCTGTGATGGAGCAGCTGCTGCCAGGAGGACCCCACAGTGTGTGCATGTGTATAATATGCTAGTGGGGTTGGGGTTACAGCAGAAGGCTCAGGAAAAAGACTCTCTTTCTTGGAGCTGCACAGCGTGGAGAGAGGTCCAGTATGACAAATATAGGTAATCACTATGATAAAAAATGAAATTCCTAAGAATGATCAGGTGAAGGGGTCCTGTTACCAGAAAAACTCCAGGCCACTTGTCTTCTGTGAGAGTTAAGACTCCAGTTCAAACTCTTAACAATATCCCAAATATGCCAGGTTACTGGAGGATGGGAGCAGAAAGCCAACCCCCACGTGAAGAAAGAGCACACAGGAGAATGACTGAGTCCTTTTGATGCATGAAGAAAAACTGATCTCCCAACTTGAAAAGACACTTGGACGAATTCGTGTTCTCTAAAACCGAAGAATGAATTTTAAGAATGAGATGGAGGTTTAGAATAGAATATTTATTGGGAAAGAAATCTTCTGTCCAAGAGAGGAACAGAAGGGGGACCCTAGTGGGTTGCCCAAGAAACTGTCTTTTTTAGGCAAAACCATGTCATAAGGCAGACCTAAGGTGAAACTAGGGGAACTTGCTTAGGTGGTCATGACGTGGGACAAAGTCATGGTCGACCAATGAGATTGCAAGCATCACTGTTCAGGTAAAATTGATTAACTCGGGAGCAAATCGGGAAGCAAGTCACGAAACAGTGGCAAGTGAGCATGAATAAGGAATAAGGGTTCTTTCTGTTGGGGTTGAGTTTCTGACTCCTGTAGGCTCTTTTAGGATGATTGGTACTCATTTAGAATATCAATCCCTGATACTTAACTTTAAGTGAGTGGGCGGCTGCATTTCTTTACTCTTTTGTTTTAAGGTCAAGTCTACAGGTGTGGTGCCTGTCTCTTGCAAAGCTGTGTAGTCAAGTTGCTTTCCATATTGCCCTCATGGCCTGCCCTTACTTGACTGCCTATAATATTTCTATTTAATTGGGCTGCCTACAACACTTCCTTTTTCCCTGGAGTGGGGTGGAGGTGGTGAGTGCTGCTGACAGTAAATGCCCCTGAGGGTGGGGTGAGGTTTGTGCTTGGGGTCTGTTGGACTCACAATAGGACTATGGCAAAGGAGAGATCATTTTGCATAAGCTTCATTTCAGACTGAAATCTGAAAAGAGGCAGGACTTAGATGTTTTTAAAATGAAAGAAACTTGGCCTGAACAGTAACAAAGTGGCTTGAACATGCCTGCTATATTCACAGGTCTACAGTGCTGCTGCCGGAGCCAGGCAGATGGCCTGGAAAGGTAGGAGGCCAGGCAGACATATCTTTTGAATTCAGGATAGAGCCTTTGATTCAAAGCCAGGGAAATACTCAAGAGACTGTTGTTTAATTTCCACTAAACTGTATTAAATACAAGAATATTTCCTGAACATATTATCTTTTTTAAGTGAGAATTTATTGTCTCAACAGATTTGCAAAATAAGCAAATATTTGTTATAAAAAACAAAAGAAAAATGATAGTTAAAATCTGTTTCTACAGAGGCTACTGCTGCAGACTCCTCCCTGTGTGCCTGGCAGGTAGCAAAGTGAGGTACTGTTAATGTTTAGTAGCTGCTGCGGTCACCTTGGCGTAATAGAGTGAACACACACTTTAATGGTAGTTTAATTAGATTTACCAGGGGAAGATGTCACAGAGGAGATGAGATGCTTCTATATTTAGGAACCTGTATGATGACATGAATAAATAGAACAATGCACGGAAAGTGAAACATTGAAAACCAGAGTAGATTTTCTCATCCTTTGCTATTCAGGCTTTAAATGCATCTATTGTTTTTCTCCTGCAGGTGTCTAAGTGCTTTGAATGCTTACAGGAGTGAGTGTGTGTGGGAGAGGAGCGCTACAAGCCACGTTTCATATTTTAGGAACAAGCATGATAGCTTCAAGAATGGCTTTTAATTGATTCTATTTTTGTTGAATAAGAAGAGAGGGCAGTTTTGTATGTACTGTGGCTGATAGTAGATAGCTTGTGTGGTCTGGAGCAGCAGGGACCTTTTGTAGATGCTATTTCCACTCTGCCCTCCAGAGACAGAAACCTCAAGAGACCTTGCATGTGTATTTTTAATCAATTGTCCTATAAAGAGGCTAAAATTGTCCATATGGGAGGCAGGCATAAAAAGAGCATGTGGAAAGAATAATTTGTGAGTCACTGCTATAGTTCTCCCATAAGAAATAAGTCCAGGCACTCTCCCATCACTCTGCACCTGCTGCAGGAGCCAGCAAGCGCCACCTCGAGCAGCCAGGCACTTTCTGCAGACTAAGTCCTCTGAAGATCCAGCACCTGCAGGTGGTGAAACTCTGAGTGGATGATCCCGAGGAGTTGCTGACTCTTCCTGGACATGAACTTTTGGGGAAAATCCCAAAGTATTTAGCGATGATGGCTTAAATCTTGTACACGAGATTTTTCCAAGAAAGTAAGGCAGAACTGGGAACTGCCCACACATAACAAAGAGGTTTTTGAGCTCTCTTTAAAGAAATTTAAACTGCAAAGAGTTTTCAACTTATAAACATACTGAAAAGTTCTAATTGAGTAGCTCCTTTTACATTCACTGAACCTAATAGGAGACCTTAAGCTGATGCTCAGGTTGTGCTTGTCTAAGTGAGGTCTACTACCTCCTGTGGAGAATACAGTAGAGAGGGCTGTCAGTAAAACAATCTTATGGGCTTTATCTCAAGTATACTGAAAAATAATCTCCTAAGCATCAAGTAAAGCTGGCTCACCTGCTTAAGGACCTGCACTTAACAGCTCTCACTGACCCTGAACACACCTCAACCGATTCACAGAAAACAGCATGAAAAAATTTGGAAATGTTCCCAAACACTTGGGGGGAAAGAGAAGCTGAAGGAAAAAACTGCAAAGTATCCTTCTTTGAGGACTTCCTGGTGACTCGCCTACTTTTTTTTTCTTTTTTTAAATAATAACTGACAAACTACACTTTCTTATTTTACTAAGGTGACTCTTAAAATTGCCTGGAAGGGCTAGACAGAATCTGTTCAGTATGGATGAACAACTCATCCCAATCACTTAGATCAAGAATGATCTAGATGCTTTTTGTTTATTATCTCATTTAGTCCTTAGAATAACCTTATGTGGAAATCACATACTCTGATAATCCCCTATTTGCAAGTAAAAATATTAGGTGAAAAGTTTTAGGTCAGATCCTGCCCACCACAAAGTACGGTCAGAGAAAAGACAAATCAGCGAAGCCTTACAAGACCAATGCTTGCACATTTTCTGGCTAACTCCCTCCTAAGTACAGAGATGAAGAGTATCAACTTTTAAAACTCAGATTTATAAAAGGAATCAGAGTGTCCTTTAGTCCTAGGAACAAGCAAAACAATGCCTTCCAGATCTAATAAAGCTCTAACACCCCCATTTCTCTTTTTCATTAATTTTTATGTACTGGAAATGGGAGTCACTGAGAGGTGGTCAAGCTCCCTTTAGTTACTTGTTTCTAGGTATAGGATAAAACACTAGGACAGCTACATAAGACACATGAAGCCACTCTCCATGGATTTATTAAAAGGACCCCCTGAGAAGAAAGTTATAAAATCTGATCAAGTAAGCATTTCCAGCTGTGTAATTGATATCTATTATTTTCTAATGACTGCTGTGCAGAACTTCACTTTCTCTAACATAAACCGAATCCCATTTCTCTTGTAAGGAGATGCCATGGGGTACAGCTAAAAATAAGATTCATCAGCAAAATCATTTTATAAATTTCTAGAGACTGGGGAGAAATCTCAGGAATGGCTTCTTATATTTATACTTCACCTTAAATCCTCTGTGTTTTGTAAGCCATTACACTTGTTCTACATGATTTCTCCAATGTACACCATGCAGCACAGGCAGAGTGATATCAACCAAAGGTTCCAGGTTCTTAAGAGGTGATGAAAGCTTGTGCGGCTTCCTCTTTATTATAACATGTGGTATGAGCTGAGGCCTCCACAACCCTGCCAGTCCTGCTATTTGCATTTCTTTTTTTTTTTTTAATTTTATTTATTTATTTATTTCTTATTTCAGAACCTTTGTCTGTTTATTCACTCATTTTCATGGCCGGCTCAGCCAGCCCCAAGGGCAGGGCTGGCGCAGCATGTGGTGCCGGGGATCGAACTGCGGTCCCTGAAGCAAGCCCAAACTTTCCCAAGCAGGAGCCTTAGACCACTGAGCCATCCCGCTGGGCCCCGCTATTTGCATTTCTAATGGCTTTATTCTGAGAACTTCACTATATCAATGGAAGGAAGAGATGTGCCCCTCCCTTCAAATGTTTCGTTCTTTTATTTTCCTTCCGCAGACATTCGCTAGTGGGAATTTTAGTTTCCTTGGCAGAGTGTAAGACTATTTTTGTAATCACGTTTTCAGGGGAAAATATTGTGAAGTCAGCACAGAGAAAATAAATTAAGTGCAGATATTTTGGAAGCCTTTTGACAGAGAACACTTATTTTACTCAAAAATCACTATTTCTCCTAGAAGGGATACTATTTCACAGTGATTAGTTCTTTCAGGTAAGTATCTTCCTCCAGAGCGTTGCCCTTCGGGAGGCAGCGAGGTGAGCAGCTGCCAAGTCTAGGGATGAGCCCTCAGCACGTTCATGTGTTGTGTTTGTTCAATGCTTTATTTGTTTGTTTTACAGGCACTCAAGGTATTTAGAGAAAGCCTCTGGGTTTCAGTTGTAGCTTGCCCTCACTGTAAAAAGTGCAGGGCCAACATGTGTCTGATTTGGCACTTCCTTGCTTTTTGCAGATAGTTTGGATCTTCTTTATTCATCCCAAGGAGCTGCTATTCAACACCTGTCTCTGCACCCACTCTCCTTGCCCAGTGCCCCGATATCTCCCCACATTATGTCTTCTTCTGCCTCCTCCCATTCCCTTTACAGTTGTGCCCTCTACGTGCCCTGCCCAGGAAATCCCGCACCCAGGACGCCCACATCTTCACAGCTGCGGGACCCCTAGGATGCACTCCACCGCAGCGCCTGGCGCGGCTCAAGTGAGCCACAGGCCTTCCTCAGTGTGACCTCTCCCCACCACCCTCACTTCCATCTGTGCTGGCGCCTGCTCGTCCTGACGGAGAATGCTGCAAGGAGGCAGTATCTAACCCAAAAGAGAATTACCGAAAGATTGCATTTCAGCTACAGAGGAACAGATTTTGAGGTGGAGAAGGTCACAAATTTGTGACCTGAAAAAGTAAGATGTTGCTTTTCTTTTATTGGAGCATGAAGCATTGTGGCCATTTTACTTCTTCTTTACCCCCTTGGTAATTCAAGGACTATAGTTCCTGATACATCTGGAGGCAGAGCCTGGCTCCGTCCCCCATGGGGCCACTGGGGCTGAGCCAGGAAACCCAGCAAGCAGCACACTGTCTGTGCACACATCATGTACTGTGTACGTAACCACACTGTGCAGCTGTCCTCAGGAGACCCTTTGTATATGTTTCCACAGACTCTCCTTCCCTGCAAGGTCTCTGGCTTTACAACAGACACTGCTCTTCAGGTGGGAGAAGAGGTGTAAACGATCCTTTTCGCTTTAAGTAAAACAAAGCAGCGTGGTTTCCTCTCCTTCCTGAAGCACCATGGGGGAATTCCGAGGTTCTTGTGAAGGGGCCAAGCGATGTCATTTATTTTTCTCTGCCTAGTCCAGTGGTTCTCAATCTTTCCAATGCCGTGACACCGCAATACAGTTCCTCATGCTACGGTGACCCCAAACCAAAAAAATAATTTTGGTGGGTACTTCAAAACTGTAATTTTGCTACAGTTATGATTCGGAATGTAAATAGCTGATATGCATTATGTATTATCATTGCTACAAATCAAACATAATTTAAACATAGTGATTAATTACAAAAACAATATTTAATTATATGTTGAGAAATATTTATTACTAATTCCAATAAATAACATTTCACCATGGCATAGCATGGGTTTAAATATGTATTTTCCGATGGCTTTAAGAGACCCCTGTGTTTTGGTCGTTTGACCCCTGCTGGGGTCACGACCCACAGGTTGAGAACCACTGGTCTAGTCACTAGTCCCGGTCAGAAGATGGCATGAAGTTTGGGCCACAGCGATCTCCTACCCCAATCCCTTCCCAGTGGAAGGCTCCGGAAAACAGCAGAGAGAAAGTGGAAAAAAATTAAAGTAAAATTTTACGGAAAGCACAAAGGAAGCCCCAGCATGAGACCCTCAGCCCTTCCTCATCCCTCATGCATGAGGAGAGTCTGTTTCTCTGTTTCTTTGGACCCCAGAGGCCTGAGTGTGGCTGTACCTGTGAGCTGTGACAGTGGCATCACACAGGGGTCCCTTTACCCTCCAACTGAGTCCCAGAGCAGGAACTTGGTAGCACTGGCTGATCTGTGCAGTGACTGTGAGGAGCCAGTGTTCAACTGGCTGTGAACTTGTTTCATCTTTATAAAACTACCTTTTTTTAAAACCACTCTCTTCCCTTCATAGATGAGGGTAGATGCGTTTTCCCTTGAAGTGTTGTAGCCTCATTCAAGACAGAAAGAAGAAAAAGACAAATTCAGCCACCTGGGACACTTCCATCCGGAAGAAGAAAAAAATAATAAATCTGGAAAACCTCTTCTTTGGTTCCATTGAGCAGAGCAGTGCATGTGCTTGATGCTTCTTGCCACGAACGTGGGTCAGGTTTTCCCTCTGAGCGTGGTGGTCACCACACTGCAGGAAGGATGAGCTGGTTGGAAATCTTGCTCTTCCATCTTGAGCCTGGTTCATTTGAGTCAGCTGATGGTGACCTCTCACAGTGATTCAGAACTCTTAATCCTTATCCGTACTCAGCCCTATTTCAGCCCCACAAAGGTAGATCTTAAAGAAGGGCTATACTCACCATACTTTCCAGGATAAAATAGAGGTAAAGACATCACAAGATCAAGGTCATCTTCCCCATTAGGGGAAAATCAAACATAAAGGATGGTTGGATTTTCTATGGGCAGACAATAGGAAAAACAAGTAGCCACGTGTAACTTGTTGCTAAAGTAATGAACTTAAACTACTTCCTGCCCCATTCCTTGCTGGATTCTGCCTCCACTAGCCTCTTACTTCGGAGAGCACCTCTGATTTATCCTTGGGGATTATCTCCTGACCAGAGGGGGAGCAGACACTGCCCCCCACCACACATCCTTGGCTACTCATGCCCACCTAGAGAGAGGACAGTTCCTTCAGGGAAGGTGTTCTGATAATTACTGCAGGTAGTTGTTCAATTTGCTGGCATTTTATTTTCTCATAATCACACAGAGTGCTTTCATCAGCCAGTCTTTCCAGCGCTGGGCTATTGGGGAGACATTTTATAGCAAAGCCATTATTACAAAGAAATGGAACACAAGTGAAATTTATGCTTCTGCTTCAAGGTGGAGCAAAGGTGATTTCCCTTAAATGCATTACCCACTGCTTATATAAAGTTAATCATAACTGAAGGTCACAGCAATGCTCCAGACTTTTGAATGTTTCAAAAGCACAAGCCAGTTGAGTTTAAACCTAAAACATAGAATTTTCATTCTCCCTACAGCTTCCATGTTATGGATTAATATGTGAACAGATTAGCATCCAAATGATCTGTGAATCAGTTCTCAAGCCCGATGGCGACTGTGTGAGGTTATAGCTTTTCTCAATAAAAGTTCAAAGCCAACTGCTGAACCGTGAGAATTATTTGTCTCCTCTTATGCTATTCTGGGACACACCGTAGATCACCGGTGGGAGAGCTGAGGAGTGGCTGCGTCCACACTCTGGAAGGGGGCCACCGCTGAGCATCGAGCTCTCCATGGCATGAATGCTTCCAGGGCTTCTAGCATCTCTAGATGGCTACCTTACCTAAGTTGAAGCGCAAATCAAATATGATAAAATCCTGCAAATGCATACTCATTTAGATGATGCAGATTTTGCATTCTGAATTCTAAAAGTTATTGATACACTAGAAGCTTTGAATATATTCATATATAATTTAACCAAATAGCTGAATAAATGATTAAAATAATAATCATTTATTAAATTATTCATTTAATAGAATAAAATGCTCTTTTAGCCTAGAGTTTTTATGATTCAATAAAGTACTGGTTTTACTATCAGTAATTTCCTTCATCTGATTGTCTCAGTTTTACCTTAACATATTTTTAGCGAGATGGCACTTCTTAAGGGCAAGGATGCAGACATTACCTGTTTAGTGAGATTAACAGCCAATTTTTGCTCATGCTGAACTCAGCTGGCATATTTAGAGTTAAATATACACAAACAAAATATCCTTTAATCCAAAATATTATATGCATGGAAACTATCTTTCCAAGGAGGAAATATGAACTATCCCAAGACATAAAAAAAAAAAACCTGAAGGCATTTGCAGCAGGTAGAACTGCCTTCCAAAACATGCTATGAAGCTGAGATGCACAACTCTGTACAGAAATCCAAGGCATGAGCGCTGCTAGTGAAGACAAGTACACAGTTTGTCACAGTGTTAAAAATAAGAAAGAAAAATTACCAGAAAGTAGTTTCACTTTTGAATACTGATTCTGAATCCACTTCTTCACTTTTTGACAAACTATTGAAAGGCAGATTCTATACTTGTAAAAAAGAAGGACAGCCTGCATGTGGACACTGGCTAAGCAGAGCTGGGTTGGTTTTGATTTAGATCCTGTCCATGTGTCTTCAGTTCTGTCCCACACTGAATGAGCAACAAGCACAGACCTTGTTCATTGCATGTAGGCAGAAAGACTGCAAAAGGGTGAACAGCAGTAGGTGGCGTCCACTCGAGAACTGGCAAAGTAAGTCACATGGCCAGTACACTGTGTCCTAGCACATTCCATCAGATAGGCCACATGATACCTTTGATGAAGCAATAATCGACTCTGTCACAGTGTATAAAGCACGTGATGCCAAGTGGTCTCCCTCTCCTCAAGCATTTGCTGTCATTGCCAATACCAGTATTGTGTCATTATCTTTCAGTCCTTTATCAATCTGTTTGTTCGGCTCCACAAAACAATTGTATCGCTAGCTACTGCAAGGAAAAGTAGACTTCTTTGAAGATCCAGATGCCAACATTTGCTTCATTATGGTTTTATAAGACAGTAAATGGTCTCCAGAAATACAGATCCTCTTCTGATATCACAGGAATCTGTTACATCTTCCTCTTCCACCTTCACTTCTATTAAGCTTTCCTTGATCATACATGTTGAAAAATAGATCTTTCTTCCACCTCTATACCAGTACTAAGCAATATAATGCTAATCCTGTGCATTATATACTGTTTCCAAGTAGCTACATTGAAAAAGTATCTTAAAATATTCAACAAAATTGCAAAATATTTTAATTTTGATTTGTAATCAATATAAGAATACTGTTATTTAAAATGGTATTTAACAATTTTAGTTTAGATCAAGTCTTTAAAACCTAGTCTTTATGTCATAATGACTTTTAATCATATTACTCATTTGAAAGTTTTCAGAAGCTTTCCATGGTCATTGGCCACTACTCTCGAGTGGAGCTTACCTTGTGTTTCTCCTTCCACATGCATTACTATGGGTATGATGTTCTTACTTCTATTAGAACAAATTATATTTACTTTTGTTTCTCCTGTATTACTTTGATATGCATTAAATGATACACTTTTCTTTCTCTTTGGTCTTACACAAATCATCCAAGATATGATATAGAGGACAGAGTACCTTAGAATATAATGCACACTCAAATGATTTTTAAGTCATTAATTTGACCAACCTATGAAGCTGAAAGTTCACTCTATCAGGAGATAGCTGAGGTTTATTGAAGCAATTCAGCACAACTTATTTTTTATAGATACTGCTTAACTGAAATGACTGCAGAGATGTTATGTGCCTATAAATAAATCCATAAGAAGCAATAGTGCATGTAAGGCAGTAACTTGTTGGGAGAATCAGTGTAGCCATCTAGTGAGATAAGATGCAAAGTAGGTAGATCAGCTCCTTAGGCTGTGCTAGGTGTGAATGAGAAGAGAATATCTATTGCTATTTGCTTTGCTGCTGCTAATGATCTTGAGTTCCTCTTGCTGTCCTGAGCTACTTGCATAGTGTTTGGTGAAAAGCTGCTTAATTATGCATGAATGAGAAGTATGTTATAAATTCATGTCATGTGTAAGACAGCAATTTGAGGTAGCTAAAGATAGTATTAAAACTTTGTAAAAAGCAGAAATCTATAAATCTACTTATAAAAAGAATATCTCACACCTTAGGATTTATGGGGTGGTAAAATGTACACATACAGTTGCCTATCAGTGTATATTAAGTACCACCCGGTGAAAGAGGCACATCTACTGTGTTCAGGCACTCATGTTTCAAAACTGGTTCTTCCACTTCCTAGCTAAGCAAGCAGTTTAGTTAAGTGTAAGGTATACCTTTTGGGTTGTTGTTTGCATTTCTAAAATTGGCATAATATCAGGGAGTTTTCATAAGCATGATTATCTTAGCATATAATAAACACCCTATTATATTGGCTATCCTTGCTAAATTTTTAAAAAATACTTTCAGCTACATTTGAAAAGTCCACAAAATACTTTACTTATGCATGGGGCAAAAAACAGACTGCAGTGAAAGACTGTACAATTTGCCAGAGTGTCTTTTATTCTTAGGTTGCACCTTACTTTGCCTTGTTTTCAAAAAACTTTTCAACTGACTAATTCTTGAACAAAAATTTACCTAATAAATATGTGGCAATTTATTCTTTAAATACACTGGAACAGCATTATTAGTCTTGTATTTTGTGGGTTATATATTATTAAAAGTGCAAAAAACAGATGGCTAAAGAAATTTGTATTCTTTTCTTATTCTTCCCAGTAATGTGTCATTATAGTCTTTCATCTATAATATATAATTTAGACTCCTCTATCTCAGAATTTTTTTAATCATGACAATATCATCTTTGTGTTGAAATCTATGAGTTATGTGGAAGGTACAGATGATGATTTATCGTTTATATATCTCAAATCAGATGTGACCAAAAAAGTTGATGCCATACAGTACTCAACAGCTTTGTAGTCCATAGATTGAATTCACAATCTGTTTTTCAACATAGCATAGTTGATTGTTTTTACTTGCAGCCTGATAATTTTTTTTTTAATTTTATGTATTTATTTTTTTCTTGTTTCAGAACCTTTGTTTGTTTCTTCACTCATTTTTATGGCCGGCTCAGCCTGCCCTGTGGGCAGGGCTGGTGCGACATGTGGTGCTGGGGATCAACCATGGTCCCTGAAGCAGCCCAAGCTTTCCTAAACAGGCGCTTTAGACCACTGAGCCATCCCGCCGGGCCCCTGATAATTTTTTTTTTTGACTGTGATGTAGTAAAGGATAATTAGAGTCATTTACACTTATCTTACTAGCAAAACGTTGCCCTTGTTACTAAGGAAGTACTCCACTCCTTTCATGTTTGTTTAGGAATCCTTTGCACTATCTTTGTCCCTTGCATTCCATTAAGTCAGTTTGCTGAGTTAATTATTTGAGCCATCTGCTTTATTAATTCACTTAGGCCTTGACCTTGCTTTAGGTCAACTATTTAGAAACTGCTCTAGCTACCTAGATAGCTACTTTTTCCTATCTCCTTGCTTCAAAGGGAGAAAGACTGGATGCAGCGACTCATACCTAAAATCCTATCGCTCTGAGACATTGAGGCAGCAAGACGGCAAGTTTGAGCCCTGCTCCACAAGCTAGTAATTTAGCAAGACCCTGTCTCAACACAAAAAATAAAAGCGGGCTGGTATGTGGTTTAATGAAACATAAACAAATACATAAGAATTTATAAGATTGGCCAACAGTGGCCACCCACAGTCAGATGTGGAAGAGTGCAGAGGATCTGTCTGTGCACTGGAGGTACAAAGGATTCCATCATATTCCTGAAACTCATGGGAGAGGCCCATGCAAGTCCACCTCAGGAGGCTAAAGGCTCTGTGCTGAAGGCTGAGGACAACACCCCGGGTGGAAGTGAAGACCAGGATCCCTCTAAAGAAAGAAAAGCAAGACTTCTTTGTTTCTCTTTTATAGCATTTAGGTGACAAGCCGCCCTGGGATGGGTCATGTGTCTGCAGTGAATCCCCTGATCAGCCACACCTAGAACTATTCAGATCCAACTTAGTTGCACACTTCTTACTCAAGATGACATAATCGTTTAACTGTTACAAAGCTCTATATATTTTAAACATATAGGTAAAGTAGACTTTCAGCAATTTTGAAAGATGTTCTTTTGTAATCATAAGCTCATTTAGAAAATCAAACATCACAAAGTAATCCCTAAAATAAAGTTGTTTCATCAGTATGTACTTGATTTTATTTCTGAAGCACTACAAAATTCTAAATTTCTGTTGTTTTAGGCCAGCATTACACACTGACATTTAAAAAAAAAATCATTTTACAATGACACCTACCAAATCTAAGTTGTAGAACCCTATAAAAAAAAAGATTTAAAATATGTGAAACACAATTTGATAGAATTGAAGGAATATATAAATTCACAACTGTAGTTAGAGGACTCAACATTCACTGTTACCACATGATACACTCAGCAGGCATAATCTAGGCTTTTGTGTCTGACAGGCAAAAAATAACAAAGTATACACCTGACAGCAAGAAGAAAGCAGATACATTTATTGCAGACCAAAGAAAATTGTGCTCAAGAGAAGTCCATGCTGACAACAGCTCTGCCACCAACAGAAAGGTGGTGTGGGGGTGGCAGAGCAGCAAAAGCATTGCGCATAGACCGCAGGACACAGCAGCAGCTCTTGCACATTTCAGACTTTCAAATTTTCTATTTTATGATAAACTAAAATGTCAAAGTCATATAAGAAGAGCATAGCAATAGCTCTCCCACTGTGTATTGTTGTCTTTAAAGCAGTTATCCAATACGAGAAAAAAAATTTCTTATAAAAATGAAACAGACAATACCCAATTTTTCTTTAAAGTGAACTAAGAGAAACTAACAGTATAAATGAAATCAATTAGCAAATACATTGAAATATGATGAAAACAATGGGGTTTGCATTTTGCAGAAGTATTTGAGTTTTTCCTTCTTTATTTGTCTCTATTTTATTATGTTATATGTGTTTCTCACATAAGAGATGCCATGCAGTATAGGAACTCCTATTTTACTTAGCATTATGTTACCAAGTTACATCCATCTATGTACAAATGGCTCTAGTGTATCATTCCTTATTGGGAGTGTGGTACTCCCTTGTGTATAGCTATCATCTTTCCCTTGTCCATTCATCTGTTGATGGACTTACATGTTGTTTGCAAGATCTAGTTACTGTAAATTGTGCTGCTATAGACATGAAAATGTATGCCTCCCCACAATATGAAGAGTTTGACTTTTTAAGAGAGGGACACCTAAAGGAGGTATAGCTGGATAAAATGGAATTTCTATTTTTAACTTTTGAGGGTCTCCACATTGATTTCCATAGAAGAAAGTAGTTCATGTTTCCACCATTGTAGTACAGTACCTTTCCCCCCTTGTCCTCACCAGCATTTGTTACTACTAGATATTTTGATGATAGTCACTTTTTTCTGGAGTAAGTTGGTACCTCAGTGTAGTTTTAATTTGCATCCTTCTGATGGCCAGCAACGATGAGCACTTTTTCATGTATTCATGGGCCACTTTCTTCTGAGAAAAGTCTGCTCATTTTGTTTTCCCATGTCTTCATGGGTCGTTCATCTTGGAGAACTAAATTTTTGCATAGGCTTTCAGAATTCATAGAGTATGCACATCCACCATCCACCCAGGTCTGAACCACTGCGAGTATCTAGAGTAGATGGACAGTAGTGTTGACAGGTTGCTGTGCAATGTGAGCATCTCAGCACACACACTTGTTCTCTTTGAAAAACTGACTCTGATCTTAATTATATACATGAGATTGAGTGCCTATTCATGAATGTTCAATAATGTTGGAGCAGGTTGAAGGTGACTGTAGGTCACACTAAGTGATCCAGCCCATGACCTCCAACTGAGAGCACCTGGTTTGCTGTTTTATTTTTACCTCATTCTGTTTACTACTTTCCTACCAGTAACTGCTGTAACAAGTAGATAAAATACCAGTCAACTTAGAGAAGACCAAACAACACTATCAATACATTGGATCTAAATTATTTTGCTCAACTCCCCCACAGCTGCTCAGTAACTGTAGTATACATGTGCATGTGTCTACATGTGTCTAATTGTTCATGTCTTAAAACAACCCTTACTAAATTTGTAAGAACTAAAATATTGTCAAATATGTTCTCCAAGCACAAAACAATTAAAATAGAAATCATTAGAAAGAGATCTAGAAAATTCTCAAATACTTGAAAATGTAACTATACATTTCTTAAAAAGAACATGTATGCTAAACAGGAACTTACAAGTAATACTGGAAAATATTTTAAATAAAATAAAATGCCAACACTGTGCCATTCCTATCAAAGTTTTATTCCTGTCAGAATTAGTAGGGTGCAATGAAGGAAATATGTGTTAGGAATTTTATACTTTAAAATTCTTATATCAGAAAGAAGGAAGCTTCCAAGGAAAAATCCTGTACCATAATAAGCTGCTGGGGGGGGGGGCACTAGGGAGATAGCTCAGGGGTCTAAGTGCCTACTTGGAAAGCTCAAGGTCCCAGCCTCGATCCCTGATTCCACATGCCATGTCAGCCCTGGAGCCCGATGAATGCAGTGCTGGACCCCAAAATCGGGTGTGGTGGTGTATGCCTATAATTTCAGTGCTGGGGAGGCTGAGACAGGAGGACTACCACAAGTCTGAGTTGTGCAGAGGGACCCTGTACCAAGTAAACAAATAAATAAAATATTTTTAAAAACTACTATATAGCCAAGGAAAAGGAAGATAATTGAGCATAAAATAAATAGAAGAAAAATAATAGGAACAAAAATCAATGAAATTATAAACACAAAACAATAAACTTAGTAAAAATTTGTTCTTAAAAAAAGAAACACTATATATTGCTTAAAAGTTGTCACTAATTCCTAATAGTAAGTAAAAGCCAATAAACATTGTTTAGTCGCACTAACAATGACACCACAGGGCAAACTGCTTCCCAGAACATAGGCAGGTGAACTCAAAGTACCACTGCTTCCTGGAGCTTGGAGCAGTAAGCACAGGCCTCTACAGGAATCAGTGCTGCCTAGGAGGGAGCAATTTGTGAATGATCACTGCAGACTTCCCATGGCATTAAAACACCAGGGAGAATCAAGTGCATAGAGTGCCCCATCATGCTCTGGATTTTACATCCAGGACAGTGTGACTGTTCGCACAACAAACAACCACAGAAAAATCTCATCATGCTTCCTTCACAGGAAGGATAGAAACAGGTTTGAAATTGGACAGAGTAGTCTGTTTTTAACAAGCTCTGCCCTCAGGGCAAACCTACTTACCAGAACTGAAAATGCTAGCACTATAACAGAGATATATGGTCTGGGACAGGAAATATCTAACTCCAAACAAATCTAACCATCCTCTTTGTTATGGTTTGTGTATAGGTGTTCGCCCAAAGCCTCCTGCAGTTATTGGGCAACTTCTGGAATTTGTAATTGATTATTGTGGGAATGGGTGCTGCACCTCCCCTGGAGCAGGTGATTTGCATTTCAGTGTAAGGAAGAAAAATAGCTGCTTGAGCTGCTGCTACCTCTCCCTTTGCTCTTGCTCTTTGACCACTGCCATGAAAGATTGCCCTCTGCCATGTGCCACTCTGCCTTGGAGCCAGCTGAATATGAACTGAAACCTCCAGCAACTGTGAGCAAAATAAACCTTTCCTTCTTTCATTTTGAGTGTTGGGTATTTGTCCCAGCAATGAGAAGAGTAACTAAGACTCCCTTCCACCTAAAGGGATGTGGGCGGAAACCCATGGGCACTTGTAAAGCTCATTGTCAGAGGATGCTCAAAGGCTCACTAAAACACAGAAATAATCACAAGACTACAGAGTACTGTCCTCTCTATATCTTACCAAATGGCTATTTGTATTTATTTATTTATTTATTATTTATTTATTTATTTATTTATTTATTTTTAGTCTTTTTGAGACAAGGTCTCACTATGCAGCTCACGCTGGCCTTGAGCTTACTTTTCTAGTCCAAGCTGATCTCAAACTCTCACCATTCCTCCTGCCTCAGCCTTTCAAGATCTGGGGTTACAGGCATGTGCCACCACGCCTGGCTTATTTTATCAACTTTCTAAAAGTCTACAGAAGTTCTTTGCATCACTACTCATAAGAAAATATCAAAAGACATAATATAAGGCTAAAATTGCAGTTTGAAGAAAGGCCAAGCAATAGAACCATACTTTAATATATCAGAATCTACATACTATCCAGGCACTTGGAGCAACAGTGATTAATATATTAAAGGGTTAATAGATAAAGATGAAAGAAATGTTGGGCATGTAAGCAGAGAAATGAAAAATTTAAGAAGGAAACAAAGAATATTAATGATTAAAAAACGGTGTGTTAGAAATGTGACAATAATTTCCAGTGACTGTATTAGTAGACTGCACCCTTGTTATGGTTTAGGCCTAGCTGTCTTCCCAAAGCCTTATGCAATCATGGAGCAGGGACTTCCAGAGTTTTAGACTTGACTCATGATCTGCTGGGATTGTGTGCTTTAGTACTAATGGGATTGTGGGTCTGAGTACTACTGGGATTATGGGTCTGGCCTAAACTGGATAGGCTGAGACAGAGAGCCTGTATGTAATATAGAGACAGAGAGATTCATGCTGTTGCTCTCTGCTCCCCTGGTTGTTCTGTTGCTTCTGTTACCACACTGTTGCTGTTCCATTGCTATGAACTGCTGCTCTCTACCATGTGCCTCTCTGCCTTGGAGCTAGCTGAGTATGGACTGAAACCTCCAGTAACTGCGAGCTAAATAAACCTTTCCTTCCTTCATTTTGGTTGTCAGGTATTTGTCCCAGCAATAAGAGAAAAGTAACTAAGACAGAATCTGGTACCAGAGAAGTGGGATTATTGCTGTGACTCACCTGACCACGTGGATTACAAGCTTTTGGAAATGGTTTATGGGGATAGGAAAGGTTCAGAGATGTCGTGTACAAGCGAAGCTATTCTGTAGAGGAGATTCTGGTCAGAGCTTAGACCAGAAGACTGACCGAAGGACTGCCTATAAAGACCAGGCTGAGGAGGTTTCTGCTGGTAAAAAGACCAGCACTGATCAGGGGACTCCAGATGATTTGTGCTATGGCTTGGCTAAAAGTCTGTCAAAATTTTGCTTGTGCCCAGAGACTTTACCTAAGACTGAGATTAAGCATGGCAGACTGATTAATCTTTCAAGAGATATTTCAAAGCAGCAAACTATTGGGGCATTGGCATCACTGTTATTGGCAAATTTTAGCCAGATTTATGTTGAAAATCAAGAGCAAAGAGCCAAGCAGGATAATTTAAAATATTGTGAGTTTGGCCAGAAAGGAAGCACCAGGGGAGCTGTGGACTGCAAAGATGGAGCTGAAAGGTTCTCCATTGTGGGGAAGAAACCAGAGGATCAAAAGGATAGCCTGAGGGCAACGCAAGAGCTGGCAGCTCTCAACTCTTTGCAGTCCCAGAAGTGCAAGGGAGAGAGGCTTTGTTTTGAGAAGAAAACCACAGAGACCTAAGTAGCAGAACGGCAACAACAGCCAAACCAGGTTCCCAATGGCACCAGCATAGCGAATTTGTTCCTCAGAATCAAGGTCAGGGTGTTCATCCATACAGATACTCCACCCCTGCAGCCAAGAGAGAAGAAAGTGTGGCTACTGCTCCAGCTGGCAGCAGACCTTGGCATCATCCACGTGGTAGTTGTTTTAGGTGCTTTGAGAATGCAGGAGTTGTCAGGTTAAGAAGGGTTCCACTTCAATTGCAGAAGGCCTTGGAGGCCAGACAGTGTGCCCCTGAGAAGGCAATGTGTAAAGCGGTGTGTGAGAAGCCTGTTCAGTGGAAACCTCAGATGTTTGGAAAAGCCAGGAGTGTGGATCGTGCAAAGAGGAAGCAAAGCTGGCCTAAGGAGAAGCCATGGAATCTACCACCAAGAGTGCCTTAGGGATGGAGCTGCATGGAGCTCGCAACTCAGTGCAGACTGCTTTGGATATTCCAGCTGGAACTATGGGATTTAATGTTTGTCCTGCTGGATTTTGGATTTGTGTTGGTATGAGTGTTATGTATTCCCTTGTTGTTTACAACTCTTGGAATTGTAATGTTTATCTTGTGCCTTTGAATGTTGGATATGTTTAACTTTTCTATTGTACAGGGACTCACAGTTGAGTGTTTTCCTTGGATCTTGGAGGAGACTTGGGACTTGGACTAAAATTTCTTTAGCGCAAACAGATATACATAAAACTTTGGGGTCCAGGGGTACAGTGTTATGGTTTATGTCTAGTTATTCCCCCAAAGCCTCATGCAATCATGGGGTGGAGACTTCTATAGATTGAGACTTGACTCATGAGTTACTGGGATTATGTGCTTTAGTACTGATGAGATTATCGGTCTGAGTACTGCTTGGAATTATAGGTGTGGCCTGAGGCAGATAGGCTAAGACAGAGAGCCTGATGTAATTTAAAGAGAGACAGAAAAACAGACAGACAGACAGACAGACAGACAGACAGACGAGTGCTTTTGTCTCTGCTGCCCCTGATTGGTTAGTTGCCTCTGTCACAATTGTTGAGACTATCAACTGAATGCTCTTTGCTCTGTTCCACTCAGCCTTGGATCCAGTTACCGAAACCTCCAGTAACTGTGAGCTAATAAATCTTTCCTTCCTTCATTTTGAGTGTCAGGTATTTGTCCCAGCAACGAGTAAAAAGTAATACAACCCCGCTACCTGTTTTGGGAGTGCTGCAGTCTTTTTCAAGAGGTGTTTTTTGGGTTCTTTTTCTTGGTCAATGGTGCATACACTGAACACATTTTTTCCCTTTCACAGTATCTATTATATCTTTCAGGTTTTATTTACTCTCAAGTTCTCACACTTGCAAGACAATATGATGTATGCACATGCACCTCTGATTTATTTCAATTACCAACACAGTCATTAGTTGCATCTATTTATCTATGAAAGCCTCGAAGAAGATTTTTTGTACCTGAGTAATGAGGAAAAGAACAAAAGAAAGAAAGGAAAAAGATACATTTGTGTGTGTGTGTGTGTGTGTATATATATATATATATATATATATATATATATATATATATATAGGATGGTTTGAAAAAATGCACTGACAATTTCTGCTGATCTTTTGAAAGAAGTTAATGCCTAATTATTTTTTTCTTTATCTCCTTTTAATTTCATACATTTTGTTGTTTTCACCAGTTTTGCAGCTTTATATCTGGTAACCTAAACAACTAATTTGCAGGTAGCATCATGCAATTCATCAACCATTGTCGAATTCCTATTACTTAGTTGTTTTTTCTGTTATTTTGTTTAATGAAATTCCGTATCATTTCTAATGCTTTGTTTTTAGTATTTTGTATGCTTTAATAAATGAAACGGGCTGGAGAGATAGCTCTGTTGCACAAGTGCCTGCCTGGCAAGTGTAAGGTCGTGAATTTGAACCCTGGTCCTGTAAAATAAATACATAAATACATACATACATACATACATACATACATACATAAATACATAAATAAATGCCGGGCGTAGTGGCGCACGCCTGTAATCCCAGTACTTGGGAGGCTGACGCAGGAGGATTGGTGTGAGTTCGAGACCAGCCTGGGCTACAAAAGTGAGCCCAAAGCCATCCTGAACTGCATAATGAGACCCAGCCTCAAAAAGACAATAAATAAATAAATAAATACATAAATACATAAATAAATAAATACATAAATCAAACAAAACAGTGCAAACAGTAGCAAGGTTTTACATTTATCAAAGATATGCAATAAAAGAAAGATGCTCTCCAGAGAAAGTATGAACCCACTAAAGGTGAGAAAACAGACACATCGTGCAAACTAGAATGAGCTACTCAGAGAGCTAACAGTGAGCAGTAACTAGCTTGATGGTATCTTCTTTCTCATATGTCTCCCACTCTGCAGGTGAATGTCACATCCAGGTGGTCCTATCAAAAGTCTGCTCCAGTTCTCATGACAATAACTGAAGGTAGCAAATGATCCTAGGTGTGGAGCTTTCAGGAACATTCTGTATGTGTCCTGAACCTCTGTGATTGACAGTTCACCCAGACACTTTGCCACACCCTAGTCTCCTGCAATAAGATACCTGAGAAGTATCTATTTTTATGAAGATATCTCAAAAGAAACTTCCCATGCTGAAAAATAACTAAAGACTAAGGCAAAAATGAATATTTGAAAATTATGGAACACCTATAAAAAGTATGAATGTATATATAGAAGAATATACAGAATAAAACGTCTGCTTAGGCAAACTTAGTCAAACATAGGGTACCACATTGCTGTGATCCCAGCACCATATGCCATGCCAGCCTTGTCCCCTA